>JAWWMW010000675.1:304607-322193 GCA_035048345.1 Echeveria elegans
AGAAACGTTGGAAATCTTTATTAAAATTGAATTAAAACATGGAGAAAATTTCCGTCGGGACGACGGGTTTGACACTTTTTTTATCAATATTTGAATTTCCCCTCATAGTAGAATGTTACTGTCTATGACTTAAAAATTTGTAAATAGCTAGCTGACTGAATTGTCTCACTGTATTTTTTAGCTTCTTGTCGTGTTCTTCTGATATGAGTGACAAACCTTTAGTTTCCTCTTAAGTCTTATCGTTGCTATATTCTGCTCTGTTGGACAGTTTTAGGAGAATACATTCCGCCCTTCAAATGTTGTTTATCAGTATTTAATTGTTTGCACTAAATGGCAGTCAGAACATGGTGGAACTTCTCAACAGGGAAGGACAATCAAGAGAGAACTGTGCAGAGGCAAGTAGAAACTCTTCAGAGCAGAATATGTTATCTGAGAAGCATGCAGAAGAAAGTCCAGATACATCCATGTCTCATTTACAACAAAATCATTCTTTGGATTCCCATACCTATGGATTACAACTTGGTCTGCCACATCAAAGGTTTCCCACTCAAATCCCTGGCCCATCTCAAGTTCACAGCTCCCTCGTTTTGAATTCCGGGCAAGTTGTACTACACCATTCAGCTGCCGTATTTCAAGCTCACATTCAGGAAGCAAGATCTGGGTTTTCAGGACAAGGTAGCGACTCTGTTTCACTAAAAGTTCAAGAGCATTCTAATGCATCTATTTCACCGGGACCTCCTAATTTGGGAAACCCGCTCCGGAATCAATCACGCGAAGGACATACGAGCAATCTACTTATGCCTACGGATACAGTAGTATCGCAACTGGATCATACCGATAACATGCCGGCTAAAGCTTCTATCATGCCCTCTTCTGTTGGAACACAGTTCAACGCTCCGGGGAGCGACAAGCACCCTTTCAATTTGCCTCCAAGTTCATACCAAACAGATAAAAACATCCAACCCGATGTAGGACCCAAAGACCTGAGATTCCCCAATGCATGGACCAATGTTCCAAATCAGCAAGGTTCATTCCAACCTGATTTATTTGCTTCCAAGTCGCATACAAAAGCATATGTCATTCCAGTTATCAAAGATGAACTAAACCCGACAATACGGGGGAATAATTCGCCTGGATCTGGTGCACAAAACAGTGTACCTTCAAGCAAGTCCTTCGAGGAAGATCCGCATACTGTTGGCAGCTCCTGGAAGAGTGGAATGCCTGATGAAACAGGTCTGGAACTAAAAGAGGCCAACAATCCTGGTAAAGATGGGTCTCCTTCTAGTGATACGGTTACTCACGCAAACCCTGAAATCTCCGGAAATTCTGTGAAATCTGATGGGAAGCCACAAAACCGCTACTCGTTGCTGCATCAGCTACGGGTTATGAGGAGTACTGAAATTGATCCAATTAACAGGGATTCCAAAAGATTAAAAGTTCAATCCAGCAGCTCAGATTCTCAGCAGTTACCTTCTAGGTTTGGGCAGCATCAACCTTCATACGGTCCAGCTGCTACTGAGATTGGTAACAGCACTTCAGCTGCCTCAGGAGATTGTAAATTAGGAAATTTTATTTCAGTTCCGAGTATTAATCAGGGTAGATACTTTCCATCACAATGTGGAAACACTCTGTTTCAGAATACAGCTAACTTTGGTCAGAATGGCAGTCCTGCAGTATCTAGCACGCTCCTTTCTCAAATTAGCCCTCAGATGGCACCCACTTGGTTTGAGCGGTATGGAAGTTTGAACAGGGAGCAGCTTGTACCCGTATCTGATGTTTGGAAAAACTCACTTTCCCGGCCATCAGAACTAGGGCAGACACCTCCAAACTCTTCCACTAGTTTCCTGGCTAAAAATCATGTGCTGGAGATACCTGCCCCTTCGTCTGCCAATGAAGTTGGGGATATGAAGAATTGTTCAGCTACTGAGCATATTATTATTGAGCAATTGACCTCACCTCAGCCGATAGCCCTCACAGCTCCCAGCTTGGTGTCTGTTGTGCCAAATAAGCTCAAAATTCCAATATTGGAGCTTTTGCCTTGGTATAAAGAACTGGAGTGGCATGGCTTGCGAGATCTGCCCAGTATCAGGTATTTTCTCAGTCTCACCCGATAGTTGTGATTTCAGCACACATGATGTCCCTTTATCGGTAATATGCGATTTCATATCTCTTTCCATGTGTTATTGATGATGTAATTGGTGGTTTTCTGGTTGCATAAATCGAATCACATGTCTTTGCATTGATACTGTTGTGAATTGTGATTGTTTGTTGGCGGTGGTGTCATAAGGCGACTCATAAGTGTTAACTTTGCAGTGCCTGTGAAGTGAAATGGGCTAGTGCAACAAAGCAGATTCCTGAGGTCTGTTTTACGCTTAGTTTTTCAGTGTCCTCTATCCTTCATGTTTTTCTGGAGTGCTGATGGATAATTACTCTTCAGGTGATGGATGAAGTGGAACAGGCTGACAATAGAACTGTAAAATGTAAAAGACGGCTTGTCTTGACCACACAGCTCATGCAGCAGTTACTTGATCCTCCACCAACTTCAGTTATGTCTTCAGATGCCTATACGAACTATGAGAGTGTTGTTTACTTCACTTCCAGAGTATCATGTGGCAGTGCCTGCGGCTTATCTGGTTCAAAAAACCGCACTATGCCCTCGGATGATAATAATATGTAAGATTTTAGCTTCTTACTCAAGGTCGACAAGATATTCACATACTATGGACTTTTAACAGCTGGATTAATGTTTTACAGGTCTTATAAAAAGGTGCCTAAGCAAGGTGACGATATGCTGTCCAAAGCTAAAAATGATTTTCTTGCTCGGGCATCGAAGCTGGAAAACGCGTTGTCAAGGTATTTCCTCTTTAGCCGACCTCTACATTTTTCACTGTGGAACGCCGTTATGTCTCCTTTAACATTGCATTGTGGAGTTTCGGATGATTGTTAGTTAGCCTACTACATTCTTGAGGGAGGGGTGTTTGAAGTGCTAGTGATAATGGTAAATAATTAAAGATTCTAAGAGTTATGAACTTATATCAGGCTGTTAGACAGAGACCTCGGATCTGTAAGAGATTGACAAAGACTTTGCAAATAGTTATTTTTGGTAATACCATAGATGATAATTTTGTTGTACTGCTTTAAAAAAAACAATTATTTAAGACAAAAATTATCAAATAGAAAATTGTACCAACAAACCTGTTATTTGATTTGTAATTGTTATTGTCTTGTTGATATTGAACGATATGATGTAGCCTTTAATTGTGTTCCTTGTGAATACAGTCTCGAGAAGCAAACATCAATCCATGACCTGCGGATAGACTGGCAAGATCTAGAGAAGTTCTCAGTAATAAACCGTTTTGCGAGGTTCCACGGACGAGGACAAGCTGATGGACCTGCTGCAATCATGAACTTTCAAAGCCATGGGCTTCAAAGATACGTCACTGCCCTACCTTCACCTAGGAATCTCCCAGATACTGTACAATGCCTTTCCCTGTGATAAATAAGCAGGGACCATATTTTGTTCTTCCAGCTGGCCAAATTTTCCAGGAGGGATGTTAGAGCCGCAGCCTGTTTGTGTTTATTAGGCTAAAGGGCAGCGTGTGTAAAGCCGCATGCGGTTTTGCTATCTGTACAAGTGTATACATACCATTTTGATCGTCCCCAAGAGTAATAGGTTTCAGTCACTTGTAAATTAGGGAGTGCAACAACTCCATATATTTTTTTTCCCGAAAACTTGCAGTAAATAGAGACCATATACATGATGGATATCGATATATATGGCTTCATTGAATGATTCATTCTAAAAGAAGAGGACGCGTGTGAGTATCCGTTTTGCTCAACTGGTTCGGTAAGTGATTCTAAAGGAAAGGGACACCAAAACTATGAGGACTACTGCAGCTGCAGGGACAACCAAACTGTAATATGAGGAAGACTGTGACTGCCAGTCTGGATAGGTTAGTTGTTTCTTTGAGAGTCAGCATGGATCGATGGCATGTCTGGCTGGCAAATTAAGGTGCATCTGTGTGTATAATGCGTTACAATGAACAACTTGGATCCGAGTTTATAAAAGATTCTCACTGTAAATACGATACATTTGAGGATTGACTTAGCTCACCTGGTTTTGTATTTACACATGAAAGCACAAATGATACTTATAAATCAGAAGCATGCACACCTCACAAACTAAAACCATGAGGGACTACTGAAGGGATACCAAAACTGTACAAGTAAAACCCAAGTTTTCTGCCGAAGAGGTGATAGCCTAGTGGTTATTCTCTTGGTCATAGTATTAAGAGATCTCGAGTTCGAGACGCCTCGGATGCATATTCGCCTTGAGGCTGGGGGTTGTCCAGTCCTAGGACGATGTAGGAATAATTTTTATAAAAAAAAAATACCCAAGTTTTCTTGCTCTCTCTGTCCTGCTAGTCCTTTGTGATTAAAGTTAGTGGAAGAGGTAATTGCTTCTTGTGGCAATTGAGAGTGAGCATTGATAGGTAAGATGACTGGCTCCATGGGAGTGGATACTGTCTGCGTGATCTTTGTTGGCAGCAAGAGCCAACACCTCTTTCTCCTCTAGCCCCGTTGCTGGTCCGATACTGCATCTGTCCGTAGTATGCTTTGCAAATGCATCTTTAAACTTTTTGATCTGTTATCAATAATGATGGATCAGAATGCATGCCATGTGAGCAATGTGACAACAAAAGTGGCAAATGGGTATCCGCAAGTTTTGGTCTTTTTTTGTTTCTTTTTCATGAAGATGACAATTGAGCATTAGTGTATTAATTACACATGTAGCTAACAAATTGCTCTACTGGTTCTAAGGGATTATAAGTCGACGCAATGTTGGATGTCTATGAAGAACATGAAGTTTTCATTGCTCAACCTGCATTTCTTTTCGATGGTAAGAATATTTCGAACGTTGTATGTCTGAGTGAGATCGGATTTATAGTTTACTGGATTGGGAAGCCATTAGATACATGGTTGAAGAACATGCCTACATTGGCTTGATTGATGTTTCTTTTGCAATTTATTAGCTGATGATTGGAAAAACTTCATATATATCAACTTAACGTTTATTTCTGTCAAACGGAACTTTTCAATTTTTTAAATAATGATTCAAGTTATAACTTTTTCTTTTACAATTTTGTTTGACAAAAATTGGAAACTACAAACGTTAAGCAAAAGTGGGTTGGTTCTGAACAAACATTTATAACTTATAAAGCTTGTCAAAACTTGAATTGATCTAGAGATACATGTTACACGTCCAAGTTCGAAAAGGATCACTTGCCAGGACAATTTTGTACATCTCAAACAGCCAAGGAAGTCACTGTCTACCGATATGGAGAAATTTCCATTTATAAGACAAACTAATACATGTCAGACAAAGAGGTATGCTGCAATGTTATTCACATGGAACATGATGCGTCACGAATCAAGATGCAGCAGCGCGACCTGGTCCTTTAGGCATTTTCTTTGTAGAAGCTGTCAATAAAAGAAGAGGAGAATTAATTATGGAAGAATTTGCAACCGAAAAAGGGATGATTTTTAATGGTTATAAACTGAAATCAAGGACGGAAGAAATACCATCTTCAACATCTTTCAACTGGTAATAATGCGGTGCTATCTCCACAAGCCATTCAGGTTTAAGTTCTGTCACCTATGAATTACAACATGAGTAAGTATCAATCTCTGTAACCATTTGACATTACCAAAATGCAAGTAAAACAATCGAAATCTTGGACCAAGATTACATACTTGTCTCATGTATTCTTTGGTGGTGAGAACTAATTCATGATAGATCACCCATCTAGGAAGAGCCTGAAGATAAACGAAACAAAATGTTTGAGAATATATTAGAAATCGAGTCGAAGAATCAACTCAGGCTCATGCATTGTACGGTTTGTCATATTTCTTTGTCAAGAATTTTTTGTACATAAGCAGTTCAACTTACAAGGTTTAAATACATTAATCTACATATATGTAAAACTCAGAGATAACAGACCAAATTTCACACCTGAGCAAGTCCTGAGCTGGGGTGTATATGAACAGTTTGAGGATGCTTGACAGTTCGATAAGACCCATTCTTCTGCAATTTGGCTGAATGTGGAAAGAATCCTACAAAAAAATGGATCACACCCATTAAGTCAAATCTTTCTTACTTGAAATTATGAGTTTAGGAGAAATCATACCTGCTGTTATAGACTTTTTAATGGCATCAAGGTCATTGGGGTCACTAGAGAGCTCAATCTCAACCCTCTCTAAGAGACCTTCTAACTGATCTCGAATGTCTCGTGCACGCTTCATGCTTCTCACCTGACAATATCAAAACAACTGAACCTTACAAAATAATTTGAGAGCAACATGCTTCGCACCGTGATACACAACAACTATAAAAGTAAAACAACCAGAATAGAATGCAAGTGTTTTATTATATTTGGATTAGCTAAGAATAAATGCACTCCATGTTTGTATTGCTGCCCATACAAATACTGTATTCCGAAAATCAATGGCCGTAGTATGATGAAATCAATGAGTAAAGAAATGACACGAATGAGTGAATATGAAAGCACAAAAGTTCAGTGATGCTTTACTCGCACAATGATGCTTACCTGTATGTAATTTTCGTAGCACCATTGTGTAGAGTAATTTGTTTCCTTCCACGAGCTGTAAATCTACACAATATAAAATATTAATTGTGTTCTAAAGAACATAGAAATTCAATTACTCGCTGACGTGACTGGATACGAAGTTTCATGCTTGGAGCCATAAATAATAAAGGCATCATGGTAAAGAAAAACAGAAAGCACAAATAACCTTCAACAAGGCGATATGATCCCCTACGTTCCCGGTGTGGAAATTCATTCTTGCATTATCAGCGTGAACCTGTTTGTCTTTAGGGCGATAGAATATTGAGTTCCCAACCGATAACATGGCAGCTATCGATATTATTTCATCCGAGCACTTATATTTATCTGATGCTACTATCATCTTGGAAAGCATCGGGTCAAGCGGGAATTCAGCCATTCGCCTACCTACCTTTGTCAACTCACCGAGCTTATTAAGTGCACTCAAAGCAAATAAAAGCTCCAAAGATTTTAATAATGCTTCGGCTGGTGGAGGATCCATGAAATCGAAATTAACCAGGTCGTGTATACCCAAACTTTTGAGTGTTAGGACCACATTTGCTAAATTTGTCCGCTGAATTTCAGGCACAGAATTATCATCCAAGTCGTTGTAGTAATTGTACGCCGTGTATAGTCGATAACATTTTCCAGGGCCAGTACGGCCAGATCTACCAGCTCTTTGCATAGCTGATGCCTTGGAAATGGGAGTAATAAGCAAGGACTCCATACCAGTTCTGGGATTGTAGGACTTGGTCTTACAAAACCCGGGATCAATGACATACTTAATGCCATCAATAGTTAACGACGTCTCAGCAATATTGGTGGCTAATATTACCTTTCGAGCTCCTTCTGGGGTAACTTCAAATATTTTGGCTTGCAACTCAGTGGGCAAATTCGCATATATAGGGCAAATAATCAATTCAGCGATCTTTGTCCCAAGTCCACGTATCCGATGCTTGATAACTTCTTCAGCCGTTTCAATTTCTTCCTGACCAGTAAGGAACACAAGAATATCACCGGGAGGTTGAGTGACATGAATCTGAAGAGCTGTGACAATTGCCGCATCAAGATAATCAGCTTCTGGTGCTTTTGTAAAATTAATTTCAACCGGAAATCGCCTCCCAGGAATTTTAAAGATGGGGGCGGAGTCAAAGTAATCACTGAATTTTTCCGCATCAAGAGTGGCACTTGAAATAAGTAACTTGAGATCGGGGCGGAAGCGAGATATATCCTGAAATAGTTTATCAACAATGTGACAGGAGTTGAATAACTAAAACAGCTGAAGAATACACAAACAAATTGCAGGTTATTATAATCTATCATCAGTGACTGAATTTTCATGAATATAGTTTAAAATCTCTAAGGACCGGCTATCTCACACATCCTGAACCTGTACGACAACCAGTGATAAGCGATCGCGATGATAAGCTTGTTCTTCAGTGGACAAGTTACTTAAATATCATTGTTCTCAATCAAATAGATTATTTATTGTTTGGTACTCAGCTGTTACGTTAGGATTAAGGTACTTGGTCATCGATATGCTTGGTAGGCACAATATGTTTAATTCTTATGAGAACAATATATAAGATCAGGCTGAATGAATCCCAACATGAATCATAATACTAGGGAAATGAAAATAGAAAGCAAAAGATATTAATCAGGGATGCACTTGCCTTGACTAAACCGAACAGAATATCTGTGGAAAGTGTCCTTTCATGAGCCTCATCTACCATCACAACACTAGAGAGAAAAAGCAGCGTCAAACATGTTTTTCGATCAGCATGCGTATTTAAACTGGACGCATTGTAAAGCATTCTACCTGTAGCTGGCTAGATCAGGTTCCCCAAGGAATTCACGTAACAACATTCCATCGGTCATGTATTTTAGTATTGTTTTCTCGGATGTACAATCCTCAAATCTGATTGAATACCCAACCTGAACACAATTTATCAAACAGGTTATATCAAAATACGTCTTGCGCTGAACTAAACAAAATGAAATTGAGAGCTGCATTACACATATTTAACCGTTTAATAGTTAGTTTTAAAACAATGGCTACATAATGCAGAATACACACCTCATGCCCAAGTTTGACACCCATTTCCTGTGAAACTCGAGCAGCAACACTCATGGCTGCAACCCTCCGCGGTTGAGTGCAACCAACCTGTATCAAGATAGGTAATATTGAGCATCATGAATGTATCATGTCGAAGAGTGAAGCATCTTATAATTGGGCACAGAACCAAGTAACTGTCATAACTTGTTATCAGCACGATTTGCATTAACCGTCATATGTTTTCTATTTGTAGTAAAACTAGAGCCTATTGGTGCATCTTTGTTTAGTTATAAATGAATGTCAATTACAAGACATCCAAAACCAGAGCCATTTGAAATAGTTTGCCCAGGTTCACCAGCAGAGCCTCAATGGAAGCATTCACCAATGACACCATTCATATTGATAAAAGCTACGTGAAGATGCCATTTTGTTGTTTCTAAAAAATTGTAGCATAATAAATGTACACATCTTTTCAGTATTGTAAATATAAACAAGCCTCCATAAAAGAAAGTGAGTGTACCTTCCCCATCTTAGTGTAACCAGCTTCATGCAGATATTGTGGTATTTGAGTAGTCTTCCCAGAACCCGTTTCTCCCACAATCACGAGAACCTAGAAATTGAAGTTCATAAAATTAATTTAGCCAAATAAATTTGTACAACCTTATCTTATGCACTGCTTACGTTTTGACTTCAAAATCACACTCATATTGAACAGCTGATGTTATGACTTATGAAAACTTTATCGAGTTGCAGAAGAATTTGGAGTGCACAAAGCTGGCCTCTTGTTACGGAAGTGAGGATTAGATGAGATTTGTACATACCACAAAATTGCAACTCAAAAAGGAATGCTAAGACGAGATGATGGACAGAGATTAAAAATCACACACACCTGGTGCTCTTCAACAGCCTGTAGCAACTGCTCTCTGTAAGGAAATATTGGCAGGGTCTTTCGGTCAGCCTGATATTGAAAATGTATAATAAATAATCTGTCAATGGAACTTGGTTCCCATTATAAGACATCATGTTGATTGCTTTATACAAGTACCATCCACTTTGACAATACACATGAATATATCACCGAGGAGATAACTCAGTTTAGATTTTCCGACAGAATATAATCCATATGATCAACCACTAAATTTTAAGCATAAAAATGAAAAGGGAAAGACTTATAATTACAACAGATTCAAAAGAAACCGAAATGCATACCTGAAGCTTCTCAAGCTCTGATTTCTTTGAATTCTCAAGCAAATGAGATGGCAACTCACTTTCAAACTGCACAACAGGCATATTGTTTTGAATTAAAAACGAGTCCACTTCTGACTTAGGGAGAAGGAACAGAAACACATGTTAGTACTAATGATGGAGAGAACATACATTGTCTCCATCCATCACGGACTCCTTGATAAAATCAATCTGGTCTTCAAAAACTAGCCTGTTAACGTAATTAGAAAATTGAAGCAAAACATTTTAAGTTGAACAAAACAAAGGCAATTTTGTGACTGAAAACACTCATCACACAAACTGTTTGTAAACATTACATTCTAATATTAGTAAAAGAACTTACTCATAATTTTCAGACGCCACTTTCTTATTTTTTGAACCGTATTTAGCAGTTGCGTTACCTGCAGCAGATGCATTTCATAGCAGGATGTCAAAAAATATGTCATTAAGGCTGCTAACAAACGTGCATAACAAACACATTCAACCAAACGTACGCATTTGATGTTCCTCCCAAGCTTCTTGCTCAGCAAATGGGTTCATTTTCTCACCGGTGCCATCATCCCTGCACATAAATCATCCTTAGAATGGCAGCAAATATAGTGTTCCAAAATTTTGTAAGTAGAATAAGAGATGCCACTGTTGAGACTGAAAACAACCTGTAGCGCTGCATTGCCACAGAAAACCTCTTCTCTTGATTGACACCACCAGCTACATCATATGCTTCTGGCATCCTATACTGCAATGATATCAGATGAGAGGGGAATATGAAAGTCAGGAGAAATGCATCAAGACGACTACAGCAATGAAACCAGTACAAATTGAGCTGTCAAATAAGCAGTTCTAACTTCTAATTGTCTTAGCAATCTATAAAAGAGAGCCAAAAGTGGTCAACCCACTGCTTTAAGGATGCTTCTATGTCATACCTCATTAATGTTATCATCTTCTTTGGACCGCTTCTCCGCGAGCTCAAGTATTTCCTTCTTATACCTGTACACATAATCCAAATATAGACATTCCTCATTAACTAAGCGAAAGATCAGATGGTCAAGTATTTTAAAAATGCTGTTAATCTAGTGTACGCTATAAACTCTACCACAACTCTAACCCCAAATTGCCCCACAAGAAAAAGGAAATGTTGCAGATTTGGTGATTGGGTATGTTTTGTCAACAACATGAACCAATGAATATTAATAGAAAGACCATTCATTGACAGAACAACACCAACAAGTAACAAATCATCAAAATAAATGGGCTGGACATGCTGCCGTTCAATAACAACTAACTCAACAGTCAACATGGTACTGAATATAACAAACCGAGAAGTTGACTTGTTAAATAACAGCAGAGACAGAGTGAACTATTAATCTTGACATTGGTAAGTCTGATATGACGCAAGTGAAGCAATGTGCTGACTTATGCTTCATGCAGCTTCTCTAATTATGGATGCTTAACAGTAGGTAATGTGTTGACTTGTGCTTCACGCAACGTCAATGTTTCTGTGGTATGCATGCGATAAGACAAAGAAACAGAACCATACATCATTTACCTGAATTCACGAAGCTCCACTTCAGTGAGCTTTTGCCCCTCAAATAAATACATTTCATCTTCTATTGCGTCTCTGAGAGATAAGAATAATATCATCAATAACATCGTTATTAAAATACCAGAAACAATCTCTTTTTTTATAAGCAGGGATGAAATACATACCTCAATTCATCCAATTTCTTTTGCTCCCTTTTCTTCAGATATTCTTGCCTTGAGACTTTCCTGAATCAATGCGGCAATACACACAATGAGTCTTACTCAGCATTGAACAAGGAAACAAGCCAGCAAACACTTGTCCCTCAGTCCCTCATATCAAGGGATCATCTCGTACTGGGCATCATTTACACGGTTCCGTCAATATTTTGCATGCACACATATAGTGATGTGACCATGATACAATAGGAAGTGAGAACTATGTTCACAAAAAGGTCCAAAGAGCTTAGACTAAATTTCAACTAGATGCCCTAACAAAATAGAATTGACGAATAGAAGTCTTAAATCTTAATAATTAATTGGCTATGCCGAGATGCCAAACCTTAAGCTATCTAATGAATCTTCTTCCAAAGCTTTGGATCTTCGAATAGCTTCTTCTGCAAAACAAAATGGATTGGGAATCAAATTTATTTAATTTTTTCGTCAAAAAAGGTATGCGCATAGTTAGAAAGCAATACCTTCCTCTTTTTTTGACATCTTTTGCTCTGTTAGCTGTGTTTATATTTACAAGAAAAAAATGTACATGTCAGCATCAGTGTGAACATATTCAACACAAAAAACACTGTAATTTAAACAAAGCTTCTAACAAACTACCTATCTGCTACAATAATGCAAAGTACTTCCATAACAGGGCAGAGTCCCATTCGGGATTCAGACACACATAGCCGTTATATTCAGCAGCTACTGTGAACTTAAAAAGCTGAATAAAGAACTGAAATACCCTCACAAACAGCAATACACTGATATAAAAAAGTAACATATCCCAACAGCACTAAGAGAGTATGTCATAAAAACAGGTTCAGTATAGTTCTAGACTTGCATATCAATACCTTACGAGTTCCAGCCGCATCTCTATCTCTTAAGCTTTTCTCTAACTGTTCTCTCTCCCTTCGATCGCGCCTTATTTCTTCGTCGGACTGCTCATCAATAACAATAAGACCAGAATACAAGAATTTGATGAGGTTCAATGGAGATATTCCGGAAACTCCAAATGACAAGAAAAAAAGAATATATATATATATATACATACACATATATATGAAGCTCTTAAACATTTACCAAAACTACTATACCTCAGCATCACTGTCGTCATCATTCGAGGGCCGTCTCTTAACATTTTTTTCTTCTTTTCTTTGTACATTTACCTGCACCATTATATTTAGTGTCGCCAGATAATGTTTTCAGCATAACTTTTTGACTAATCGGGTATTATAAACACATAAATTGGTCAAATGAGAAAGAATAATGATTATGCCTCTTCATCCTCCTCTACATCAACATTGTTGGTCCTTCTAAACCGCTTCCTTTTGTTGTTTTCTTTTGTAGAATGAGATGAAGGTGCAGTGGATGGAGCATCAATCTCGGCATCCTCCTCGTCAGCCTCCAAAATAGAGTAAGTCCTCTGCTTCTTCGCTAGCAATGCCGCCTCCCTCTCTTGCTTCTGATACATCTGATAACAATGATCACCCAAAAAAAAATTTATTTCTTTAAAAAATTAAATACATGCATACATAGATTCACAATAAATCATAATATCTCACACTCATCCCAGAAGCCTTGCGCGGAGCTTTTGAAAACAACTCCTCAGCAAATCTCCGTGTCTCAGACGATGAAGACAACCCACATTCCAGCAATTTCCCAGCAAGGTCAGCACCAGATGAAGCCTTCTTAGCTGCAATCTCACAAAACTCAATTTAAACTTCAACAACTGCGACTTCTTATTAAAAAAAAAAACAACAAATGAACAAAAAAGAAGAAAACTAACACACAGCAATGACATATTGAACCACAGTCGCGTGAGAATAGCCCATGAGAGTCATCAGCTTATCCGAAACCCAAGTTTTCAGCTCCATCTCACTACTCATCTTTACCTGCATCATTCAATAATCATAAATATTCACAATCAGCATCCATCCATCAATTCACACAATGTCTTTCAAACTAAACACAACAAGACCCAATACCCTAACACCAATTAAAATTCAAACTAAACACACTCACCTCCGTGAATCAATTTCGTTGACCCAGTTGACGCACCAATTTGAGTATGGAAAGAACACGTCTGAATTTATGGAGCGCAGCGGACACGGAGGAGAGAGACGACAGACTCGCGGTCGCGGTCGCGGTCGCAGTTCGATGTCTGTGGAGGTCGAGCTGAATCGCTTCATGGGCTGTTATATGGGCTGTAGTTGGATCCACAAATACACAGCCTGTTTGTTAAATGGATTGTAAATAGATTTTGTAATTTATATAAAAAAAAATGTCACCAACATTTGAAACAATTAAAAATGTAACAGAAACTTACGATTCAAGTTTTCATTAACTTTATAAACAAGTAAACTACATCATTCGTGTCGAGTTCAATGGTTCAAGCCCTCCGTTTTGTCGATCAGTTCGACTCGAAGGATGATGAGTAAACATGCTAACAATAGCAAGAAACTTGAAGTTTAAGCATTCCTTTTATTTTGGCATTCATTTTTTGTTACGAGCCATGGATTTCTCATCCAGGGAGATAGAATAGTTCTTTTGTTCAATCTTCACATTTGCTTTTTAACTCTCTACTCTCCCTAGGAATACTCTGCCGCCTTTTTTCCAGCTACCACTGGTAGCCCGTACCTTACTTCACTCACTCTTGCCTCGTCGTTTTCAAATTCAGAACTTCCTAGACCCCATTTCGCTCGTGTACTAATTAGTATGATCGTTGGTTTGTTATGATCTTTACGAGTTACTTGAGGTCACGTCGAGTGAGATTGGTTCTGTTTGTGGAATGGATCAACAGGACCAGCAAAAACATGTGTTCAAGTATTGTGATAGGATATTTCCTTGCGGACAGTCAGTTGGAGGGCACATGAGATCGTATATCGTGAACTTGGTGACTTCTGACGATGATGTCGCTAAGATCAGCAATGCGGAGGAAAATGATGAGACGAGTAAATTAGATTTTCAGCAGAATAGTACTAATAATACAAGCTACGGATTAAGGGAGAATCCGAAGAAGACTAATAGATTTACAAGATTGAGCGAAGAAGTCTTGAGTGATGGAATTTTGTGTAAATTATGTGGTAAGGGATTACAGTCTAGTAAAGCTTTGTTCCGTCACATGAAGTGCCACTCGGAAGAGATCAGTAGTCAGTCGGATGGAAATGAAGAAACTGATGGGTCGTTGCAGTACTCAAGACGAAGATCAAAGAGGATGATGAGGAATAAAACTAGTTACACTAGCGATAATGAGCGAGAAGATGTGGCCGGGAGTTTGATGATGCTTTCTAATGACAGTTGGGATAGTAAGGAGCTTTGTTCCGATGAGGATGACATTGTTTTAGCGACACAGAAGGGAAATGGTGGTAAGAGGACCGGTAAGGAAATTTACTCGTGCAAGAAGACGGTATACATTGCGGATGAATTGAGATTCAACAAGAGGACTAGTAAGAAGAATAAGTTCCAATGCGGAACTTGTAAGAGAATATTTCACTCATATCAGGCTTTGGGAGGGCATAGAGCGAGTCATAAAAAGATCAAAGGCTGCTACGCCTTAAAATCCGATCAGGTAATGGAAAACAGTCCCGAACAAGCTCATTCGGTGACCACCAAAAATCGACTCAAATTTCACAATCACAGAGAATCAAGAAATGCATGACTTAACAAACGAAAGACTCGAAAAGGGTAAGAGTAAGGAACACGAATGCCCGTTTTGTTTCAAGATTTTTTCATCCGGCCAAGCGCTCGGAGGACATAAAAGATCACATTTACTCAACTCATCAGGGATTAATTCTAACCAAAGCACTGTGATCCAAGAACCCATTTCGAATACTCACGACACGCTTGATTTAAACCTTCCAGCCCCAACAGACGACGGCATACCTAGTCAGCTTACTGATTTCAGCAACTCATGGTGGGGAATGGGAGGCTACGCTCAAGCTGAATCGCCCATCGGATTTTCTCTCTAGCAATACGACACATGAGTTCCCTCGCAAGAATTCATCAAGGACTGTACAGACGGATAAAATACAGTTTCTCCATACACATTCTTTCGAATCTTTCAGTTCTTTTTTCATCTGCAGCACTTTCTTGAACAATAAGTTATCACGGTCCGAGGAATGTTCTTTTCATGCAAAGTTCCTTATACTGATAATTCTGATAAATAAAGGAAAGAGGGTAGCCGGACGGAATAACTTTCCGATCCATTCCATCAGTTCTCATTTTTTAAAGTACTAAATGATAGAAAGGGTTTACAAGACACCAAAAAAACTCTGAAAAACCGATCAACCTGTATGAGTTAACCAGAGTTCAGCATTATGCTTACCCTCAATGTGAGCATACCATTTCATAATAAAAACCTTACGGAAACCGAAAATCTATAATTTTCACAGCATTTCCTAGATAAAAGAAATGAGAATACTAGAATATTACGAAAGGGATTAAGCGAACGAAAGTCGTGCGAATTAAAAACAACAAATGGCGAAGAAATCAATCAACATGAATCTTGAAATGGTCCTCATTGATGCATCAATGGACATTTCAATCAATTCAAATCCATTATTCTTATTCTTACCTACTTGCCTTTCTTTAATTTTTTCGCACTGAACTATTCCCTCCAAAGAAAAAAAAAAGTCCATTAGGTCGTGTCTCTCTTATATATATTTGTGAAACTCTGTTCGACGGTTATCAAAATTTTATAAAATATATAAAAATATAATTAATTTATAGGAATATCATATATGCCTATTTACCAAATTTGTTTTTATAAAATATATTACGATTGAATTTTCAGAGGTAATCAAAATATTCAAAGAAGATTTATAAATTTCAAAAATAAAAGTACACTTTGCAACAAGTGCTAGTTTAATTTATGCATTACAAAAAAAAAATTACAAAAACTATTTTTTTATTAGTACAAAAATAGTATGAGTATAGTCGGCGAAGGTTTCTTCTCATTTTCAATTTCAAGCCGACGACTTTCTTCCGAAAAAAAATAATCGTTGACCAAGTCAAACTTTGTCGTCGTCCACTCCTCAACTTTGTTGCTCTTCTCCTCCTATAAATAGCAAACTTCATCTCTCATGATCTCCGTCTTCATCTCAAAACCTAATTTTTTCGCTCTTACTCGGCTACTCCGTTGGTCGCTGCGCAGGTACGTGCGTACGTGTTCTCATGAATTCTTTGCTTTCGAATTGCTTTGTAGTTTAGGGAATTCGTTTTGCGGAAATGTGATTTTGGAGGAGAAGATGTAGTAAGTTCGACTTTGATTTTGGTGTTGAGGTTTCTGTTTTGATGGATTGTGCATTTTATGTGATGCGTTTGATATTGTGAAATTTGATTTTGTTTGTAGTTGTGATTGCCCGTTGCTTTGGGGTTGCAGTTAGGAGAGATATGATAGTAAGGATAAGAGATTGTTAGAGTTGTAATTTGGAGTTGTTGGAACTAAAATCATCTTGACATTGATTTCGGTGTGTTAGTTAAGCTGTTGTTTGGCACAGGATCGACATTGTTGTACTTCGTATTGTAGTTATTTTACCATGAGGACGAATGGACGACAAGGAGATTTGAGATTTGTACGTTTGACATGCCTTCCTTCGTCGAGTATATTGTGGCGTACCGTCCATGTTTATGTATTTCTGGTTCGACATGTTTGAATCATTACCAGTTGGAAGCATCTTCTTTGGAGCTGCTAATTGTGTTTGTTTTTGTCTATGTTGCACGGACACGGACACGGGACACGGACACGGCAGGACACGCGGACACGGCGATTTCAAAAAATACATACCCCGGACACGGCGGGACACGGCAATATTTATATATAATTTTAAAAATATATGTATAGAAAATATGTTGTTCAAATAGATCCTTCTGCAAATTTCAAACTTTCAAGTTAAATAAAACATCCATTCGAGTTTAAAGGTACAAAATATCATACAGTACTAAGTA
>JAWWMW010000675.1:352525-369418 GCA_035048345.1 Echeveria elegans
GAAATTTTGCGGGCATCCCACCTTGGCTTTTGTTTTCTTTTTTCTTTTTGGATTTTTTTTTTTGAAAATTTCCAAAAACTATCCTGAATTTTTTCGATTTTTTTTTCGGATTTTCTCAGATTTTTTTCTATGTTTTTTATTTTCATGAATATTATCATAAGCAATCAGAAGTGAGCTACAGAAGTCATCAGTCAACAATCCAGTCAGCAGCTGTCAACTCAACCATCGAATCAGCTGGCACCGCCAGAAGTCAAGTCAGCAACAGTAAGTATTTTTTTGCAATGGTATGCCACGTCAGCCCTACACGTCATCTGGCACGTCGTCGTCGCGTCATATGCAACGTCACAACCGCGTCATCTGCCATTGGGGTGGTGGTAACCAAGATATACTAAACATTCTTCCTCCCATTAGGCGATGTGGGACAACTTCTCAAGTGCATGCATCTTCATCACACCCTCCTCTGCCCAAAGCACCACTCACTTTCCAAACACCTTCGAGCAACTGACTTATACCGCCCTCATCCATCTTCCCCACAATCTCAGCTCCACCAATCATCCTCCCTTTTGTAGCTAACAACGGAACTTTTACTTCCTTACTCCCCATCAACTTTCTTAGCTCTTCTTTGAACCCTGAATCCATCTATATGTCTCGTTCGATCATACGCACTTCGTAAGACTCCATGATTGATCTCACAATGTTGTAATCCTCGAATGTCTTCCTGATCCCTCGCAACGTTGTGGTGTAGATGATCACCGAGTCTTCGCCTCCTGGTGGGCATTTTCGGATGAATGATTTGAGTCTAGCCACATTGTTGTACTTGCGATTCGGAGCAAGCGAATCGACTTTTCTTGACCTCATTTTCCTTGAGAATCAAATCCGTTTCTAAAAAATCAAGAAGCTCCAGATCAAACAAAGGACTCAAACTCCGCCTCCTCTGCGACGACGACCAGTCCTTTCGATCAATCCAGTTCCAATTCCTTTCAGTCAAAATCATCAAATTTGGTGACACTTTATTTTACTTATCAACCGATCTCAACGGACCTTCATTAGGACTCGATTCAGCCCTTCTCGGTCCAATTCCAACAATCTCCGCTATGTTCTCCTTCCCTGATCCAAATCGTTTCCCTTTCCTCAGACTAAAAAACCTCATCGGACTAATCGAATCAATCCCTCTCACAAAGTTCGAAACTTTAGGACTTTTCCGAACCTCCTCCACAGCAGCAGCAGCACTACTCTGATTCTCAGTCTCATCCATCTCCAAAGTCCAAACCCTCCATCAACTCCCAAGAATTGATAACCTCCAACCCATTCTTAATCTGCTCAACTTGCAAACCACTCTGAATCTGTTTTTCCGAATCCAAATCAAGCACTCCATAGGTACTAGATGTGAGTGACACGACATGGTTAATGTACCCACCGCCATTGTTATACAGAATCTCCTCCTTCAGCTCCTGCTTGATAAGCTTGGACGGAGCGCATCCCATTGAATTGGATTTGAACTGATGATGTCGGAGTTTGACCGTGTTGGTTATGAAGTGAAAAAAGTGGATTTCTGTTTTTTTTTTTTCTCGAAATTACCGTTTGATGTCTGAGCGTGTTTCTATGTATAACGGTCACTCTTTTTGAAACCGCATTTATATTAATGAAATTGTTAGATGCATTGGTTACTATCAATTAATTGTGATTTTGAGTGTCTTATAGTCCGTTTGTCCTCTTTTATTCTTCCTATTTTTATTTTTGGTGTCCCTTTTGTTTTTCCTATTTCCATTTCGAAAATCTCTCACATAACACTCTCTTTCATACTTTATTCTCCACTCACTTATCTTTATATTATTTTCTCTCTCACACTATCATTATTTGTTAAATTTTGTGATAACTACCAAATGTACACAACAAAGGAGGACGGAGAGAGTATTATGACATGGAATGAATGTGCGAGGATGTTTCTGAGATGTGACACGACATTGTTTGGCTATGTTGTTTTGGATTTACGTTAAGAAAACACGAAAACAAAGACGTCTTAGATTTGATAACACATGCATCGTGTGCTTAATTACATATTTTTCTTTTGATATCAGGTATTAAAATATGTAGAAGCGTTTATGGGGTGTGAGCTGATGATGTTGTGTGTTGTGAAACAGACTTGTGAAGATGTACACCACTAAGAGGAAGATCCAGAAGGATCAAGACTGAGTTTGAAGAGACTGTGGCTCAGGTTACTGAATTTTTAATCGGTTAATAGTGAAGTATGTTGAGCTTTTGAATGCTGAAATGTTTGAGAGTTAATTTTTTTTTTATGTGCAGGCTTTTCTTGAATTGGATAACTCAAACCATGACTTGAAAATTGACTTGAAACATCAATGCTGCAAGGTGCGTGTGGTTTGGCAGAGTGTTGAGTTTTCATTTTCTGGTTTTGTGATACAATTTAATGTGAAAATGCAGCCAAGTGGATGTCTCAGGAGGCAGAAAGGCTGTTATCATTCATGTTCCATTCAGGTTGAGGAAAGCTTACCGCAAGGTTCATGTGAAACTTGTCAGGGAGCTTGAGAAGAAATTCAGTGGCAAGGTCTGTGTTTTATTATTGTCTAGCTAAGGGGTTTTTGTCAATATGAATATTGGTTAGGGAAATGTTGTATGATTATTGTTTGCAATCATTTTACTTTGTATCCTCTTTCTGTATTAAGTTTGCTCAGACATTGCTTGGTTTTGCAGGATGTTATCCTCATTGCTACCAGGAGGATTGTGAGACCCCCAAAAAAGGGCTCAGCTGTTCAACGTCCACGCAACCGTACTCTTACTGCTGTGCATGAGGCTATCCTCGAAGATGTGGTACTTCCAGCAGATACCGTCTTGATGGCTCTAAAGTCATGAAGGTAAGCAGCTCCTCCATTGCACCGATCACATATATGCAATCTTTTCATTGCTGTCCTCCTTTTGTGCAGATCTTCTTGGACCCCAAGGAGCGCAACAACACCGAGTACAAACTCGAGACATTTTCTGCAGTATACAGGAAGCTTTGCGGCAAAGATGTTGTGTTTGAGTACCCAATCACCGAAGCCTAGAAAGAAAAAAAATCCTCCTTTCTCCATGATCATTGTTTATTTCCCCAATGTTTTGCATTACTAGGTACTGTTAACAGTTTTGGTTTTATCAAATTTCTCAAAAGATTTATGCATATATCATTTTATTTCAAATCTGTTTTATCTGTCTGCTTTTCTAGATAAAGAAAACAAGAAATGCTTGTCTTGTTTTTATCTGGTGCTGTATTTCTCATAAATATGTTAATGTCTGGTGGTTCTGAAGTCTTACAGCTCAAAGCTCAATTATAAGATTAGAAG
Organism: Echeveria elegans; assembly: GCA_035048345.1. Taxonomy (NCBI): domain Eukaryota; kingdom Viridiplantae; phylum Streptophyta; class Magnoliopsida; order Saxifragales; family Crassulaceae; genus Echeveria; species Echeveria elegans. Next base: position 355,864 of record JAWWMW010000675.1, read on the forward strand.
TAAGGACACCTCTGTTCTGTCCCTTCTTGCCTCCTTCCCTCCTCCCTAACTTCACCGATTCTTCAATTATTTCCTGTCATCAGAATCATTCCACTGGCACCAAAACATCACTCTAGCTTCTGAAGTTAAGCCATGGCTATGAACCTTCTTTCCGACGTGACTGCACGGTACTCATTCTCCCATGACATCAATCTCCAAAGTTGCGAGCCTTCCCAATCAGATCTGAGTGAATTAGACCCTAGTATTGATTTTGAGTTCGGCGTAAATGGCAGTTTTGATCAGGAATCATCTTCAGCTGATGAGCTATTCTCACAGGGGATTTTGCTTCCTAAAGAAATTCGAGAAAAGGGTGTCTTAACAAACAAGCAACAACCCATTACAGAAGAACAAGAGATCCCGGAAGAGGAAACCAAGCCATCGACATTACTTGAATCTGAAGAAAAGGCTCAATCAAAGACATCATTTTGGAGTCTCAAGACAAGCACTAGCTTGAACTTGAACCTCAGCTCAGAGTGTAACAGAAAGGGATTCCTATGCTCATTACAAGAAGGTCTTTCAAGAAGCAACTCAACCGGATCAGTTCCTAACCCGAAGAAGCAAAACAAAGACAAGGCGTTAGTACTTCAATCTGGTAAGCATCCACCCCTGCCCAAATCCTCGTCCACTTCATCATCATCATCATCTTTTTCTTCTTCAACCAATTCAAGTTACAACCACCATCACCACAAGCAACAACATCCAAAAGTCTATTACAGCCCACCTCCGTATAGTCCCGGAAGAGGGTCTAGAACTAATTCAGTCCTGAACGTTCCACCACCTTACATCTCAAACACCAACCTCTTCAGTTTAGCCTCCTTGTTCCGAAATGGGAAAGACAAAAAACCCAAGAAATGACAACAACAAGGCCAGCTAGTCCTCTGAGTGATTTTTTCTATGGTGTAGTTTTGTACATGTAATATTTCTCAGTGTTGTAGATACAATTTGATGCTTCTCATGTTGACATTTTTCTTGCTTGAAGCTTTAATTTTATTAAGAGTTAATTGCACAAAATCACATGTATAATATATCAATTTTCATTTAACCACCACTATAAAAAAAAATCATTTAACCACTTGTATAAATTTTAAGTTTTCACTTAAACAACGAACAAAACTCATTAAAAAAATTAAAATGAAAAAAAAAACTTAAAACTTAAAAAATGTATATCATGTAAGAAATAAATTATATTAAATTTAAAATAATATAAAATCCATTAAACCTTAATTTTATTTTTTATAAAAGAACAAAGCTTAAAAACTATTATATTTTTTTAAAATTGAAAACTTTTTAATAAAGCAAAATTTCATTATGAATCAAAGCCAAATAATGTTATATATATCATGTATATTTTTTTACATTTTTTTTTCACTTGTAAAAAAATTTAATTAGTTTTGTTATGTGGTTAAGTGAAAACTTAAATTTTATAAAGGTGGTTAAATAAAAACTGTTTTTATAATGATAATTAAGTAAAATTTGTTACATGTGATTTTGTATGTTTGAGATTTCTTTGGTGAAGACAAGAGATAAAGAATGTGCTGCCTCCCTCTCATCATTGCTTAAACATGTCTATGTCCTTACCATGATACTCTAATTGATTGGGTTTGGTGTTCTTTTTTGTCTCTCTTATTCTCATAAATCTCATTATTGGTCATGAATTGTTATCTCATTTTAAGATAAGGAGTGAAGATCATTTGAGACTCAATGCACAATTTATACTCGGGCACAAATCTAATGTACCTTGTTGAATTTATGCAGAGCGATGTGACACAATTTGATTTATGCATTTCATCAAATGTCATTTTTTCAAACGGGTTTTAGGTTCTCATTACTGTTCATGAGTCTCATTTGATCACTCCCCAAGTGTTCAATTGTCTATCCGTTTTCGTATATAATTATGGATATTAGTTAAATTTTACTATGAGCCTCGAGCTTCTTCTTTTTTCTGGTTCGAAATGTAAACTTAATTTATCAGGTATATATTGATTTTTCTTCGAAGAAAAATAGAAAAAGATGAAGGAAGTTGGAGTGACAAACATAAAAGAGAGGCGACAAAGACAAAAGGAAAGGAACATCAGGAAGCACATATTAATGGTACAGTAGACAAAGAACATGTTGTAATGTTCCCAGTTGTGTGACTGTGATTGTGAGAGTTTATGGAGTGGTCTTTGTTTATACAATGTCCTTGTCAAGTTGGAGGATTCTGGAATTGTTCATTAAGATGAATGGTTGGAAAGTCTATAGAAAATTAGAGGCTTTGTAGGGATTCTCATGATCACCCAGATGAATGTAGTTATGTTGAATTGATCGCATAAATGATAACAGTCTTCACAGTCAGTCAATTATTTTTCAAAAGAGAATCACTTACTATTTGATGATCCCCTCCTCTTACTGGAAGCTTTCATATTCAGATTAGGAATAATTTATAAGCAATGGTAAGCACTCTGTCGCATTGATTGGCCATCCTCTGTGACAATCATTGCTTTTCATTGCCATTGATTTTTCCTTCTTTGTTTGGAAATGGGTTACGACTTTACATGATCAAAGATGGTTAGAACAATGTCAAAACTAGTGCAACTTTGATATTTTTTATCAGAAGAATGATAAACTACATCGTAATTATGAAACATTAACACGAACAATTGTTGTGTTACTACCTGAGAAATATCATGTTCTTGGATATGCCAAATCAGAAAGTGAAGCAAAAAAATACCATAGGAAGCTTCTCTTACCAGTCAATGAAGCGCGGAAATCGGAATATATGAACAACACATTCCTTGCCCAACCCTGCTGGTACTTCAAACTGAACAGCAACATTTAAAAAAAATGATACTTCAATGCTAAATAATGAATCCACTGATCAGATCAACACACCGGAAACTTGAACATTGTCAAGGTGATTTTTAATCAACTAAAAAACAATGGAATTACAACTCCATGGAACAACTTAAGTTCTCTCTCTGCTACAAACATTTAATTCCGAACAGCTTTAAACTTTAGGTAAATGAAACTGAAGGCTATAGTGCTATAACTGTAAACAGTCAAAATAATCACACAAAGTATAATTCATGTAATGGAAATGTATTGGGATTTTCCATGTCGCATTAACATAATCATAGAAACCCAGGATTTTTCTTTCTTATTATTCACAGCGATACTGCCCTACACAAAGGTTAAGTTTAATGCGACCTTAGTGTTATTACCACCTCTTCACATCACATCCAAAGACCTCATTCACCTTCCAAATCCCTGCATTACAAAAACACAAGCTTAGAGGACAAGCATGTTGTTTTTTAAGAAAAGCGGATTCAATCCTTTATTGAAGTTTTGAAAGATGAGTTCAGTCTTCAATCTCCGTTCAAAGTGCGCACAACGAACACATGTACAATGCAAATGTGAAGGTAAGTATATTGCTCCGCACAATAAACTAAACAATGTTTTACGTGACACACACAAATAGTGACCCAAGACACGCAGCTAACTAGCCACGGAAGAAAGTACCTTTCATGACTCTGGAGCCTCCGGCACCACATATCTCTCCGGGGTCACTTCAGTCAGCCACAATCCCGGGAAAAGAGTCTGCATTTTCAACACAAAAATCACAAAAAATTAAATCCGAAAACTCAAAAAACAATGGAAGCAACTAACTTTCATCCACTTCATCGCAATCACAGCATTGAAAATCATGCATATGATTACATTACAAAGTTCCAATCTTTCTTATCCCCAATCACTAAAATCAATCATAAACACGCAGTCCCAATGCGATGATCAATGGACTGTAAACAAGACAGCGAAAACTCACATCCAATTCCTTCTGAACAGCTCTAGGCCGCTTCTTGGGTCTTCTAGGAGGCTTAAACCCACCCATCACAAAAAAGTCCTCTTCAATCTCCTCCCTCGTCAACGGAACCCTAACTTCAAGTTTCACCTCATCAGAACAATCTCTTCTCACTCTCTTCACAGGGGACGATCTCTCCCCCACCGCCGCCACACTCTTCCTCGTACCCGCCGGCCCAGGCGCCGGCGATCTTCTCGTCCTCAAATTCCAAGGCCTTGAACTCCCACCCTCAACCTTCTCTCCCACAACCACAACCGCCTCCACCGCCGCCTCAACCACCGGTGACTTTTCTCTCTCTACCGTACAACCCACAACTTTCAGATTCTCCATCCTTTGCTTAAAATCCAACATCAGCTTCTCTCCAATAGCTTCAATACGACTCCCACCTTCCGATCTCTGACCTTGATCTCGCTCCACCGGCGCATCGTGTTCGAGTTTCTTGCAGCGTAGGTATCGTTGCGTGCCCCACCTCAAACGTGATGGTAGATTGAAGTTGTGAAGCGGGTTTGACCTCTCCGGCGTCATCGCCATCGATTTCGGCAATAAAGATTGGATCTTTATGGTTTTCCAACAGGTCGGAAAATGTTGGGATTTGCAGAGTGGTGAGAGAGAGCGTTGAAAGAAGAAGAAAAATTGAGTATTTTTTAGAGATGGAAAATAAAATAAAAATGGAATTTTTGGTTTGTGAATTTCGCCGGGAACGCATTTATAATGTGACATCATGGTTGAACAGAGGCCCAATGGTTATTACGGTTTTGGGTGATATGGGCCGGGCTTAGTTATGTAATTGGGCTTTGTGTGAAGCTGTGGTTGGCCAAATGGTGATTCTATTAAAAAATTATATTATGTTTATCAAAAATTGAAATTAAGCCATTTTAGACTTCAATTTTTTTAAACATGATTTACTTATACTCCGTTTGGTTGCGAGAAAAAGTGAGAAAATAAAATTTATAGAAAAATAATCTTTCCATGTGAAAGTTGTAAAATTTAATCTCATTTTGCCTATTTTTTCTTTTTTTTCTTATCACCAAATACACATTTCATTTTTACTCAAATTTTTTCTTTAAATTTTTCTTTCCTCTCTTTTTTCCCCAAAATCAAACGGGAAGTCCGCACAGTTGCATCTTACATTTATGGTGCTTGTGTGTGTTTTGTCGCATGGGTGTCACAAGATAAGTGATAAATTTATGAAAAATTGTGATTGAGATTGATAAGAATTGACATATAAAATTAATCATAATAATGTATTTTTTATTTCTAATAACTACAATATTCGGATATTTTCAAATTTAGTAAGGATCAAACTTTGATGAATTGAACTCTTCTAGATCCCGAACCTGGAAAATATGGAAGTAAAATAAAAGTAGTGCTTTGCAATTTCCATAAGAAAAATAGAACTCACTATCCATAATACAACTTTCTTCTTCTACTACTAATCTAATTTTCCCTTGCATCAACAATTATTTTTACTTAATTGTATTGGAATATATTTTTTGCCTTCCCCTTTAAATGATTAATTAATATATTCAATTTTCCGACCCCCTAGTCCTTAATGCCGTAATAAAGGTACATAGAAAAATTTCATCAAGAATTGTAGAACAAAATAGAAAATGCAAAATTTTCATTTTCAATACTAATGCCAACTATATATTTAAGTATGTTTTTGTACCAGATATTTTATTCTCCTTTTAGGCATTTATTACTTATATATTTTAGTAAGTCATTGAACTAAATCCTGTAAAATTATTAATTACTAACATGTTTAATTAACCAGATTACCTATTTCTTCAAATATATAATATTTTTTTACTAATTTGTTATACCAAAAACAACATATGTGATGAATACAGCTCACAAATTAAAGCATTTTTTAAATCTTTTCTACAACCAAAATTGCTCAAAATTCCACAGTATACATAATGTGTCCAATGGGATGCAATGCCTGAAATTCTCAGCATAAATTTGTTTTTGGGACTTCCAAATCATACAAACAATGCATTTCATTTAGGTTTGGTGAGACTAAGTTGTCACGCCACTTCATGTACTCGTTTTTGTGATGCTTTCTTCTGTCTAACTTCTTTCTTCATTTTCGATCTCTCTCTTGTTTGAGATTGATCAAATGAGGAATCACATGAAGCATGAACAATTTGAGCAATCTGTTGTTGGGAGTGTGGGAATGTTTATCAGCCAGATGAACCTTCAAAAACTAGTTTTGAGTTTCCTCATATGTGCAATTGGTGGTGCAACTTTGGTTTTCATTCTTAGTTTGCATGTGAGGGAGTATGTTTGTGTGAGCTTTGATCAAGTTTCAAGAATTTTAGAGGCTGATTATAAGGCTAGGGTTTACTTTTCGAATCCTCATGTTCTTCGTCCATCACCATTGCTATCACCTCCTCCTCCGGATCCTCCTGTTCATCTGCCACCACCACGATCGTGGTCATCACCACCTCCTCCGCCAAAAAAATCACTCCCTCCACCACCACCAACATCACCTCCCCCATCACCGCCACGATCACCTCCTCCCTCTTCACCACCACCACCATCACCACCGTCTCATCCGCCACCACAATCACCTCCTCCCCTTTCACCACCACCATCTCCACTTCCATCCTCAAAGCCGAATGCAAACCATATGCAAATGCCCTTAAAGCTAATGGAAGACAAGGAATTACTACAAATAGCATCAATGCAACAAACCTATAACTCTACTATACCATCACCTACACCTACCACTCCAAAAGTTGCATTTTTATTCTTGACAAAACAAGGCTTGGATTTAAGGCCACTTTGGGAGAAATTTTTTGAGGGCAATGAAGGATTGTTTTCCATTTATATTCATTCTAGTCCATCTTACAACGGAACCGTGCCCGAAAACTCCGTCTTCCACGGCCGGAGAATCCTCAGCAAGGTCAGTTTTCCTACTCACATTTCATAAGATTTCACTCACAACTACCATTTCATTTACTTGAGAAACATTTCATATGCACCCTTGTTGCTTTTGTTGCCTTATTGCATTGCATCAATCCATTTTTCTTAGATTATTTTCCATTACGTTTCTTAACAGAAATATTTGATTGTTCATACTATTCAAGTGAGTTAGTCAGATGGACATGTTTAAGTATGTGAAATATTTGATTGTTTTCTACATAACTACATTCACCTTAATTTTACTCGATTTCAATAAACACAAAAATTCTTAAGTTCCATTCCCAAAAGATTCTTGAGAACTTCCACATCATTCAAATAAATAGTTTTAATTTTGTGTTTTAATTCAGCTACAAACTTCTAGTTGCTTGGGAGTGAAAAAGCATGTCATGTATGGCCCAAAATGTAGTAGTAGCAATAAATATCAATATACTCATTTTGTTAGTGACATTTTAGAAAAAGAAGAAAACACACTTGATTTGATTAGACTCTCATATTCATGAACCTCATTTTACTTTGAAATTAATAAATTCGATTTGGAAAAAAATCATCTTAACGTGAGAATTAGAGAAATCCATAAATTATAATTAACGTGCTCATGACATGAACAAAAATCTCTTATGTCCATCACCAATTATGATTAGTAAACATATAAAATTTATGTTCATATCATGAGTACAGTAGTTATAATATATAGAATTGTTACGTTCTTACGTTAATATGAGTTTTCATTTGATCTAAAATCTAAAATTAATATTTTACATACAAATACAAGACATAAATATATATATATATCTTCTTTGATTCAAATGAAAAATATTTGTGATTAGTTTTGAAAAAAGTGAGTTTTTTTTATATAAATATTTTTGAGAGGTTTTATGTAATGTTTGCAGGAAGTAGAATGGGGAAAATTCAACATGGTAGAGGCTGAGCGTCGCTTAGTAGCCAATGCTTTACTCGATCCGTCTAACAAACGGTTCGTGCTTCTATCAGAAGCAACCATCCCAATTTTCAACTTTACGACGATATACAACTATTTGATGAACTCTACCAAAAGTTTCGTCGAGGTCTTTGATTTGGACAATGCAGTCGGAAGAGGTAGATATAATAAACGTATGAGGCCAACTGTGAATCTTGAACAATGGCGAAAAGGGTCACAGTGGTTCGAAATGGATAGGGACTTAGCTCTGCAGATGGTCTCTGATCAGATATATTTTCCTGTTTTTTCCAAGTTTTGTCAGCCTCCTTGTTATGGAGATGAACATTACTTGCCTACATTGGTTTACATTTTGTCACCGGAAAAAAGCTCCAACCGGACAATTACTTGGGCGGATTGGTCTAAGCCTGGACCGCATCCGGGGAGTTTTTCAGGGAAACAAGTGAATGAAGGGTTCTTGAAATGGTTAAAGACTGGTTTCACTTGTGAGTATAATGGTGCTAAGACGAATGTGTGCTACCTGTTTGCTAGGAAATTCAGGCCAGACGCGATGGACGCGTTGATGCGCTTATCCCCTAAAGTCCTGGAATTTTAATATAGCCTGACGCAGACGGATAGGTAAGAAGAAAACAAGCAGGCTCAACACCTGCATAATCTGAACTCAGTGAGATTCAAGATTCAGACATAGCATATCAAGCAGCTAACTCCGAAAGATTCACAAGGAACACGAGTTTGTTATTTTCCTTTTGCGAAGAAAACTAGTCGAACAAAGCTAAAATTTATTCCATAGACTATTTTCGGAGAATACCCTGTCAAAAATCGTATATTACACGTAAACTAGGTACCATTGGCAACATCTGACGCAACTCGTATTTGTATTTGCATTCGTAAAAACTACATACTGAACAAAAGAAACAGAAGGAACTGATTTGTAGGCGACAATGAGATGAATATACTTATGGGAAGCAAGCGTACCTTTTATGAGATGAACCTGTTCTTCCTTTTAACAGCTGGAATTAGATGCAACAGAGCCACTTAGCCATTTAACTGTCACGGAATCTGGAGAAAGTGGCATAGGGCCGCTTTTGAGTAGCACGAATTCATCTGAGAAGATATCCAGTTCCTCAGCCTTGTCCTCTATGGGCGAGTCACCAGTTTGAATATGTGTTAAAATATCGAGTACTTCTTGCATTGTTGGTCTCATATCTTTGTCGCTCTGTAAACACTGAAAAGCTAACTCTGCCACAGCTGTAATGGATTTGTGCACATTGCAATCTTTGTCAAATCCGAGCAAGGGATCAACTAATTCTTGTAGCGTGCCATTCTGAATTTTGTTTATAGCCATGTTGGAGAGATTGATCTCATGACGATGCCTGGTTATATCCACAGCTGATTTTGAGGATATCAGCTCGACCAGTACTACTCCAAAGCTGTACACATCGCTCTTATCTGTTAACTGATAGCACTGGTGATATTCCGGATCAACATATCCTGGAGTCCCTTGTGGAGCAGTCGAGACATGTGTGACATCCAATGGGAAAAGTCTAGAAAGCCCAAAATCAGCAACTTTGACACTGAAATTGTCGTCGAGAAGAATGTTATTTGTTTTGACATCTCTGTGGATTATGTCCGATGCGTGCAGATACTTCAACCCACTGGCTGTTTCCACTGCTATTTTCAATCTTGTCTCCCACGGCAGTGACCCGGGCTTTGCATTGCGGCCGTGTACATGATCAGCAACTGTACCATTTGAAACATACTCATATACGAGAAGCAGCTCACGGCTGTGGCGTGAAGTGCAGCCATACAGCATAACCAGGTTTTTATGGCGCAGACGTGTTAAGATTTCAATTTCATTCAAAAACTGCTCTACTCTCTTGCAATTGTTCTCGTACAAGCGCTTGACAGCAACTGTGCGACCATCTTTTAGTTTGCCTAATCAAAAGAGCTCCACAAAAGTTCAGAATCCTTCTTGTTCACCCAAGCATATACAACTACAAGAAGTTGTCTCTGAAACAAAATGTCAAAAATTTCTTACCAAGGTAGTGCCAAAGCCTCCATCTCCGATCTCTCTTTTGTCGTTAAAGCTATCAGTGGCTTCCTCGAGTTCATCAAAAGTGAAAAACGTAACCCCATATAAAGCACCCATCTTTTCAGGATCATTCATCGAAGAGGGATCAGACGAGACATTCCTAGTAAAGTATGATGAAGGAGCATAATTTGTTTTTTTACGTCGTTGGATGACAAAAAAGATAGCAAGCATTATCAGAGCTGTGCCGCCACAAACACTGAATGCTGATAAAATCAAAAGAACAGATTAGTGAGCGTTGTAACTCTCATAATACCAGAAAGAATAATAAAGCCTTGAAATTACCTATTACAAGTTTCGTCTTCAGGTCCAGTCCTGCAAATGATCAATGGCACAAGTAAGAAGAACATTTCAACCAAAATGAGATGAGAAAATTTCTGAATGCTTTAAAAATATACTTCCAGTTCCTGGATAACAACTTTGAAGAAAATAAGTGTACTTATGTATACATACCCTTGCTGCAAATTTCATGATGAGGACCATTAGGACAAAAACAAACAAACTCGTTATTATCAAAACCACAACGGCCACCACTCGATGTACAAGCGCTACAATTGTTTGCAGTCCAATTCAAAGCAAATCCAGTCTTCAGGATATCAGAATATTTCCTGTTGCCTGAATTTACTAAACTGGAACTTCCAGTCATATCAACAGGCGCATTAACAGTTTTTTCACAAGAGTTAAGAGCATAGCCTGTCGCCTCTAAATCATCCCTTTTAAACACGCCAAACGAATAATGGCTGGAATTGCTGGCACACTCGATTAGGTACGTAAGATAAGCATCTGGCTTGGAAGGACAGTTGTAGAAAAGGTAAAGATCAACGTGATTCTCACTGTAGTTAAACAGCGTTTGCCGAGTGCTGAAGTTATGCTGAAGGACAGGGCATGAATCCTTGTACAGAGCAGCATTTGATAAAATAAACCAGTGTTTATCATATGATATCTCTCGAATAATGTAATCATCATTAGAGATCGCGAGAACAGCATGTCCATAGTCACAAGACACCTGAAAAGTCGGGTGGCCGCAGTAAGATTCTTGCTCATTAGCTACCCAAAACGGGTAGCTAATGCTTGGCCCGATGCCACCACAGATGCGAGGGGCGCAAGCCTCAAACTTCGCGTCAGCAGCCAGTGTCATGTCAAATGACAGTAGCCACAATGTTAAGACAAATGAAACACAAACTGTATTCAGGGAAAAGGGGAGTTTTTGTGAGGCCATTTTGACGAGAGAAGAAGATGTAACAGGAGGCTATGAAGAAAAAAAAACATTTGAATGAGAGATTAATCCAATGTGTTAGGTTAGGTTTAGGTTTTGTGTTGAATTTACATTCTGAACTACAATACTATACCTTTAATGGATCAACCTATGAGGAAGTTTGCGAGCTGATTTTTCAAAGGTCTGAAAAATCAAGAAGACAATAGTTAGTCCTAAAAAGAGAAGAAATGTTTCACACTGGTGGAAAAGTTCAAACTATGTACGAAGGGTGAATGTTTCAAGGAAGGCTCAGTTTCATTTGCTAATATTATATTAAAATGATGATGTCGATGTAGGAAACTTGATGTCCCCAACTAGCCAGTCAATCGTTGGACTTTGTTTTTTGTTTGTCTTGTAAAGAGACAGCCTACTTGTTTGAATAGCATATCTGTTAAGGCATTTATTGGGATCCATTTTGTCAGAATCCCAATGGGTCTAATTGAGTCACTCAATGTTACGTAGAATATAGTTAAAGAAGAGGCTATGGTTGGAGGAGCTTAGCACTTCTGCTTAAGTCGATCTTCCAAAAAGGAAGAAATTAGTAAGGCTTGGATGTTAGAAGCCTAAAGGTTTGTGATAGGTATCAGTTTTGCAGGACTAGTCAACAGACAAGAATACAAGTTGAAAAAAACATGATAAAACTTTGACGAGAAATGTCTAGTCAAAAAGTCTTGGTTTAAGTAATATCCTATATATCGTCAAGCAACGTCCAGTATTACATATGGTAATCGTCAAGCACAGAAATTTCCTAAGATGGTGACATCAAACGCAATTCAGGCGATGGTATGATATTGGTATCACTTTAATCTGTTAATAGTTAGCACTGTTGTAGATGCACAAATGCGCAGCACTTGATCAGTTTCATAGAACATTCATATCTTGATGAAAATCAAACTTTCACTATATACTCAAACCCTCAATAAACGGAGCCCTACAATCTCCCTGCCCCAACATATTCATGCAAAACGCAATGTTTGATTCCCCCTTCTCATTTCACCATATTTTTTCGTCATGATAATTTTAAACAAAACAACAATCTTGACACTTCACGAACAACATTTTAGTCGAAAAAAGCAGGCATAGGAAGCTAAACAAACGGCCAAATCAAGAGAAAAGAAAAATCACAACAAATCCAAAGTCAAGTTCACATAGTTAGACTAGTTCAAAAAAAAAAAGTTTCCGGTAAAGAAAAAACTTACTTTGTTTGCATTTCAGGGCCGCAATGCCGCCATCTTTGCAGTAGCAAACAAACTCATCAACCACCGCCGCCGCGGCTTCCTCCGCTCTCCTTAATCCACACATCCCACCAGACTTCTCACAATAATCACATTCAACACTTTTCAGTCCCCAATCCAACACAAACCCTAACCTCATCACCTCCCCCAATTCCTTAACCAAATTCCCATTTTCAACATTTTCATCAACCATCGCCGGCGCCACCACTTTCTCCTCACACACACCATCCCAATCCACCCCTACCGGTTCCCTCCCGGCCACAAACACATACGACTTCTTCTTCATCATCCCTCCACCTTCCAACTTCGTCAAACACTCAATCGCTGGAATCTCCTCATTCGAGACGCTACAGTTGAAGTAGAAATCAAGGTCACTGTTCCGATTCCTCAACGGAACGGTTCCGATTGTGAGATTTTTATAAACCCTAGGGCAACTGGATTCAGCGGTTGTCGTCAAAACGACGTTGCTATCGATTAACGTGAGAGTTCGGGAGTAGTAGTTGATGTTTTTCACGATGTAGATGGAGTTGAACGGAAGCGTGAGGATCGTAGTCGGGTCGACGGAGTTGGCGTTGTTGCAGGTGAGGCCTAAGCCAAGGTAGCCGCAGGAGGTTGGGATGGATGATGAGGTGGTCGGGATATGGTAAAACGGGTAGCTGATTGTGATGTTTCCGCAGGTGGTGGATGGACAGTAACCGCCGTACGCGGCGGCGTTCACAGCGGAGAATAGAGTGGAGATTAAGAAGAAAAGGGGTAAGAATATCATTTTTAGGATATAAGGGGTGTGGTTTGTAATTAAATGGAAGTGTTTAGTTGGAGAAGTTGAAATATCGGAAATGGGTTTTTAAGGGCTGGTATATGTTTGGATTTATAGTGGAGGGAGATTTTGAAGTTTTGGTAAATTGTAGAATGGCCCTTAGGGTTCTGGTAAAGTGGGAGACGTGGTGGAGGGAGAATTTTAAGGTATTTGGAAGTTCTGGTAAATTGGTAATTGATCCTTGGAGTTTTGGTATGTAACGAAATGAGGCCATTGCTTACAATTGCGTTTAAAATACATGGTAAGTGATACTTCATCTGTCCCAAAATGTTGCTTACACTTTCCTTTTTGGATGTTCCAAAATAAAGCTTACACTTCCTAAAATGGAATATTATTTTCTTCATTTTACTCTCACATGCATTCTCTCTCTTCATTTATTATTTTACCTTTTACAATCATTCATCATTTATTATCAATCAA
>JAWWMW010000675.1:386934-403000 GCA_035048345.1 Echeveria elegans
GAACAAGCTATTAAGGATTAATGTAAATATTGTGTTTCCATATTTGTCCCTTTTTAATTTAAAAATCATTTAATATTTTGATTTAATCTGGGACGTAGGATGAAACAAATGAATGGACATGATCTTTTTATACTTTTTATTCTAAACACCCCTTTTTATTTGATTTACTCCCAATAAATAAATACAAATATTTCAAATAGCCCACTTCATTGTCTCACGGATTACAATTTATTAACAAAAATTGCTTTGATGAAATTAGTGGAGATTTTGTGTGTGACGATTTGAATATTATTTGTGAATCATGAATTTATATCCAATAAATCAATATGGTGGCATTCTGTTGGTTAAGAGTTTAGACATGGAACTCTTAGGTTCATGATTCAATCTCTGATCTCCATCATATTATTTCTATTTTTTTTATTATTAGACTTGTTCATTTCTCTTTTCATTATGAGTAAATCCACCTAGGTGTGACATTTTTTATTATTAGACTTGTTCTCCTCTCATTATAAGTAGGGGTTCTTCATTTGTCCACCTAGGTGTGGATGTTGTGACTTTCTCCCGATTCGGCATGAAAGTGTTGTTCTTTTCGAGCTCAAGTTTGTGATGCTAGCGTAGTTGAATTGTTGTTTATTGGTAGAGGCGCCCGATGCAGATTCGTATTTTAAGTTGTGAAAGATATATATATGTACCAAAAAGTTTAGATATGATATTTAAAATATATTATAATTGATTATGTGATATATGTTTGATCATTTGATGTAAAAAAAATGCAACAAAGACGGGCTGCAGTGGGCCTCGAATCAGAGACTGAGAGTGACGGTTGAGTGACGATGAATTTCGCTATCCCTGTTCCGGAATTAAATAGTTCCACTAACCAAACAGACCTAACATATCCAATCACTTCTTCTCAGTATCTCTCTCTGACCCTCCAAAACCCTTATCCAAAAAAACTCAAATCTCATCCCAATGAATTCGTCGTCGTCGGTCACCGTCTCCGGCATCTTTCCGTCGCTCCTCCACCTCAGCACTACCATCAGTTTCTCGACCTCCAAACCGGCTCATTCATCCATCATCCGTCTTGCTTCATCGAATCAGGTGGTCAGAGCGAAGAAGTTGTCGTCGAGGACTGGGAGGTTTGACAGTCGGAATAGGAAGGGAGGAGTGTCGATAAAGGAGGAAGTTGAAGTGGATGCGGAGAGGGAGAGTTTTAGTGGGGAGTTATCGGCTGTGGAGAGTAGAGATGAGGTTTCTTTCGATGGGAAGCCTATGCCGGTTTTGCCTGGCGATGAGCCAAGTTTTTGGGAGGGAGAGCAGTGGGATGGATTTGGATTCTTCGTGCAGTATTTATGGGCGTTTGGCGTCCTCTTTGCGGTATTTTTTTTTGGAATTCTGTCAATTTCGATTAGCGTTTGAATTTGAAATTGTGTGAATTTATGGACATTGTGAAGTTGCTAGGCATGTTACTGTGTTGTTTCTTTACTAGAATTTCATAACTGATGTGTTGAGTTCCATCACTGGAAAGTAAGAACATGATGTTGATATGAAGTTTAGGTGTTTGTTGGCTTGTTGCTATGAAGTTTGTTAAACTGAACGGTATTGAAGCGAGTATGGATGCTGAAGGGTGACGAGGTGTTGGTTTCGAAGTATGAAAAATAGGAATGGAACGTGTGAAGGACGGTGATTACCTTGATGTTTTTTGAGTAATGCAGTGATGCGTGTAGTGAATGTGAATGACCTGTTTTCCGCCTGGATGATTATTGTGTTTGGAGTGTTTGGCGGGGGCTCTTTATATTAATTCGATAAAAATGTCTATCTGTGTTGCGTTACGGTGTCAGGTGCTTGTATTATTTGTTATAACATTCATTATATGATATATTGCTTCCGTTGCCATCTGGAACATGCTGTGAATTTTCGATTGGGATGTTTGTGTGATACGGTTATGTGGATATGAATTTAGGCATTTGTTGCTACAAAGTATGTTTAAATGAATGGTATTGAAACGAGTATAGATTAGGAAGGGTGCAAAGGATGAGATTTTAGTATAGAAGTATCAACAGCAGGAATTGGAAGGTGTGAAAGAATCTGTTTACTTGGTTATCTTAGTGTCCTTTGAGTAGTAATGAATGTGGATAGCATGTATTTTTCCGCTGGATGACTATTGGTATTGTAATCCTTGTTGATGTGAAGTCAAACTTTATCGTCGAATAAGGAACTAGGATTTTAATATATTTGGTTATGATCTTGTTGGTGCAGGCACTTTATATTTATTCAGTAGAAATGTTGTTGTGTTACGGTGTGCGGGTGCTTGTATCATTCATTACAGCTGTTTTTATACTATACATTGCTTCTGCTTGCCATTTAACCAATTCAAATCCTACCTTATGTTTTTGTGTATAGCAAACTTTTTTTCTGATTTACTGAAAAGCCTTTAGATTAGCAAGATCAAAATTATTTGCACAGACAGTTACATGTAGTTTTCTTTGTTATAAAAATGTGGTAGCATTTTACTGTTTCACTAAAAATTCAGTCTTGCTAACTTCCTCTCTATTAATTTCTTTTCTCAGTTAGTGGCATGCGGAATTGCAGTGGCCACATATAATGAAGGTGCATCAGATTTCAAAGCCACTCCAGCATACCAAGAATCTATTCAGTCACGCGAGCTTCTTCAAGAACCAGATGTTTCAGGTTCCGAAGATGTGTTCGAGTCCAACCCCACAGAAGTAGCACCCAGTTTGGAGTAGCCTCTCCTTTTCCACAGCACACGATCCTTGATTCTAAAAAGCAGGTAATACAAAAAATCCAGCGCACCACTTACCTATGCTTTAAGATAATGTTATATTCCCTTTCCGATGTAATCAGTCCGATATAGAAACAACTTAACAATAAAGAAATGCTCAAAATGCAGGTATATTCATTCTTAGCAAGTACTTATTCCATTCTTAGTTTCTCCTTTCAAATGCTTACAAAATATGAAAGTTTCTTTTTCCTCGCCACATTCAAAATTGGACTCATTAATTGACATGAGAATCTTCACCTTATCTGCCTAAACATTCTTTAAGGGTTGTTGTCCCTTGTCCGTACGTTTCTTGAACTTCCTCCAACCCTCTCACATTCTCCAAATCCGACGTCGTTTCACTGAGCACGACGTCGTTTGAAGAAGTACAACGTCTCACGGCGTCTCAAACTCAAACCCCCACTTCGCGTCACCACACTGATTTCATCACCAACTCTCCAAATCTTCACGCAAATTCTCTTTCACAAGAATCCACCGAAAAGTTTCAGTCCTTCTCCATCAACCGATCGAATCTCCACAACTCCTCTTCTCTTTCAATCTAATATGGCCGCCAGAATGGGCTCCTTCCGTTACAATCTTCTCGAAAAACGGGAAAAGGAGAAGTGGTTTTCCAACAATTTCAACGAAATTGGCGTCACGGACGACAAGGGTTGTTGCGGCTGTTTGAGTGGGAGACTAAAAGATAGGGTTTTGGAGAAGTGGAATGGGGTCAAAGAAGTGTCGATTAAGGCTTGGGAAATGGGTAAATCTGACCCAAGAAAGATTGTGTTTTCAGCTAAAATGGGTTTGGCTTTGATGCTCATTTCGCTTTTGATTTTCTTGAAAGAGCCGTTTAAGGATCTCAGTCGGTATTCCGTTTGGGCCATTCTTACTGTTGTCGTTGTCTTTGAGTTCAGCATAGGTACGCTTTTTTACTATAAGTTCGCACGTTGTCTTGGTTACTAATATTTTAATGTCTTGAATGCCGAATTTGATATGTTATTGTATTTGAGTAGTGACACAATCGATTCGATAAGGCGGAAGTTCTTGGTATTTTGAGCTTGAATTGAATTTGGGGAGTTAATGTTAGAGATACGAATTTGAAAATATTAGTTTTTGATACAAATGATGCGTGGAGTGTGTGTTCGAGTTAGGCTTGTTTTGTTTGTTGGTCTATTAAATGCTATAAGCGGGAAACGGCTGCTCGAAAGTGTACTATTTGTTGGGGATTTGTTTTCTAGTTTGTGCGAGTAGATCTTCTTTATGTGGGTTTGTTTATTATTGATAATGTTCACGGACTTGATTAATCATTAGATTTATTTAATCAAGCTTTTAATGGGATCAGAGACTGGTAACTATGTCTTATGTGGGTATTCTCAATTCTCAATTCTCAAATCTCATATCATTGGATTTTTTTTTAATTTATTATTGATCTGGCTCATTTAATTTCTACGTTGTTGTAGGAGCCACATTGAGCAAAGGGTTTAACCGGGGACTTGGGACTTTGTCAGCTGGAGGGTTAGCACTTGGTATGGCTGAAGTATCTGAATTGGCGGGGAGCTATGAGGAGATCGTTGTAGTTCTCAGCATATTCATCATGGGTGAAACTTCTTTCTGTGTACATATTTATGTACGATATCTTATACAACTATCCGATCGCAATATGTTCTTACAGTTTTTGTTTCACTTATCAGGATTCATCGCAACTTATGCGAAACTGTACCCTACAATGAAGCCTTATGAATATGGGTTCAGAGTGTTTTTACTGACATACTGCTTTATAATGGTATCCGGATACCGAACTGGGGAATTCTTAAATACCGCTGTAACACGGTTTCTGCTAATTGCATTGGGTGCTGGCGTTTGTTTGGCGATAAACATTGGCATCTATCCCATTTGGGCGGGTGAGGATCTTCACAACTTGGTGGCTAAAAATCTAAAGGGTGTGGCAACATCTTTAGAAGGTTTATCTACTGACACGAGTCCCCTAGAGTAGTCTGGTCTCTTAAAAGTATTATTCCTAAACTGGTTGATTTTCTACAGGTGTTGTTAATGGCTACCTTGATTGTCTTGAATATGAAAGGATACCGTCGAAAATTCTTACATACCAAGCTTCCTCCGAAGATCAAGTTTATACAGGCTACAGAGCAGCCGTAGAATCTACAAGTCAAGAAGAGTCCCTGGTATGTATGTTTTGTAAAGTCTTTTCTTCTGTTTATTGAACTTCGGAAAATTAAGTTTTGGACATTGATTGTCGTCTCTTCATTGGTTTGCAGGTGAGTTTTGCTATCTGGGAGCCACCGCACGGCCCTTACAAATCACTCCGATACCCCTGGAAGAATTATCTCAAAGTCGGTGGTGCACTCAGGCACTGTGCATTCATGGTGATGGCTTTGCACGGATGCATACTCTCTGAAATACAGGTAGGAAAAATTGCATGCAAAAATCAATGTGTAGACATCTGAGGAAGCCTCGACAACACATACTAATTATGGTAAATGGAGGTATAATAATTTAGTGTTGTTATACATCCTTAGGCACCACCAGAACGTAGACAAGTTTTTCGAAATGAGCTACGCAGAGTTGGTGTAGAAGGTGCGAAAGTGTTACGTGATCTTGGGGAAAAGGTGAAGAATATGGAAAAACTAGGGGCTGGAGATATACTTTTCGAAGTGCATGAAGCCGCAGAAGAGTTGCAAATCAAGATTGACAAGAAGTCTTATCTCCTAGTAGATTCCGAGAGTTGGGAAATTGGCAGCAGGCAAAAAATTGAAGGGGAACATCCAGTAATATTACACCAGGCTGACGACCGCAAAGTCTTGGAACACAAGTCCCGAAGTGAAGCTATTATAGATTTAAGATCAACTACGCTGCCGAGAATGTGGAATGCACATAAGTCCGTGATGAATCCTCCACCTCTTCAAGCTCACCCCAACTCGGAAAAAACTTTCACGAAGCAAGTATCATGGCCAGCTCGCTCGTCATTTGATGCAAATACAGTTATTATTGAGGAATCAAAGACTTATGAAAGCGCTAGTGTGCTGTCTCTAGCTACTTTCGCATCTTTACTGATTGAATTTGTCGCAAGGCTTCAGAATCTTGTCGATGCATTTGAAGAATTAAGTGCAAAAGCTGACTTTAAGGACCTGTTACAGCTCTCGACTGAATCTGAAGCATCGGGTTGCTGGAGCAGGATAAAAAGATGTCTGAAATTTTGAAGCTCAATGCTAGATAGTAATTGCATCTAAGCGAATCTCCAAGGTATAGACACCCCTTACACCTATAACAATTTCATGGCCCTTTCTTAAATCTTTACTATTTTTTTTTTATCAAAATATACTTTTTTGGTTGATGAATCATTTTTCTTCTTTCAGTCCTAACTGATCCAAGGCCAAGTCTGACTGTGCTAATTCAAAATTTTGGAGTTTGATACGGTATTTGGAGCACAAAAAGGCGATGTTATAAAGTGCTAGCCTAACTATCGAAGATGGGGTAACCTTGCACTATTATTAAGCTCTGTTGACTAGCCGCAGATGGCATTCTAACAAGTGTAGAGGGTTCCTAAGCTGATAGAAATAATACTTTTCTTTTATCAAAATTGGGCGTTGTGACTTTTGATAAGTAATTTTCCTTTGCGAAATTTCCTTGATGACTCTTGAGGAAATTCTGTTTCAGCTACTGTTATTTACTTGCAAGATTTGGTGGAAGTAGTAAATCTAAAATTAGTTCTAGTCCACAGGGAAGCCAGGTCAACTTTTAAGTATTTTAAAACCAGTACCCAGATATCCTTCTGTCAGTTACATGAGCTTTGATTTATTTTTATATATTTTTTCGCTGCCTTGTAATCCCAAAATCGAGGGTTCTCCCCGAAATAGCACGTTTTTTCCCTTACTTGTAAAGCAGCGCATCTTTCTTTTCACTACTTGTGAGAAAGTGTTATGGTGCGTTAGTGCGTATGCTTGTCTTTCTTCCCACTACTAGTGAGGAAGTGTTGTGTTGAGGTGGGTGCGTCCGTATGTTGACGTTGAGCCTTGATGGAAAAGAGCCGCACCGAGAAGATCTTAGTGGAGAGTAAAGTTGTCACGCTTGGAATGATACATAGCTTGATTGACTAATAATTTATTATACATGTACTCTTTCATAAATAAAAATACTGAACAGCGGGAATTGAACTGATATAGTCAATTGTCAACTAAGATTAATTAAGACTGGATAGTGGATGCACCCTAGTAGCACATCGTCACTAGTTATATCTCTAATCTCGTATAATGTTCTCCTTTGAGTGTTTCAACTTCAAATAAGCATCTGTTTGAAGTTGAAACATCACTGTATCAGAAAAAAGAAAAAAAAAGCATCTGTTTTATAATCTTATGCAGCTAGATATGATTTGTATAACATCAATTTTTTTTGCTTTGTAGTTCTATTATTGAGTTTCGCAGGAACAAACGACATATGGAAGTTCTTGATGAGCTCGGTGACCCGAGTTAGAAGCCAGCCATTTCTGGAACAGCCTGTCATTTAACTTACTGAACCATCACTGGGAAAATGATTTTTCTCCGTTGACAGTACGCTTTCCATACTCATTATTCATTGTATATAAGTTTTTAAAGGGATTAGCAGAATGAGTACTTGTTCATTCTCCATATATAAGAATCCTATTAGACCCTTGTGTATCTCACCAGTTTGCAGTGTTCTAAATATTCATAGCTATCTTTCCTATTCTTTTTGACTTATTATCTTACGTTTTTAGCTCCAATGGGTTACGGCGAAGATGCGCAAGGGCAATGGTCCACCGGCCTTTGTGACTGTTTCGACGATTGTGGCAACTGTAATACTACTGAACCGTTATCCACTTTTTTCTTCTTCCTTTTGTTTATTTTTCCGTCGAGTATTTTTGAATTTTCTAATCCTTTTTCAGGTTGCCTGACTTGTTGCTGTCCTTGGGTCACCTATGGTCGAAATGCTGAGATCATCGAGAAAGGAACAACACAAGTAAGCACATCACAGTCTGATGACTTCATTAATATTCAGAAACTGACTTGATATGCATCCTTTCAATTTTTTTTCCAGCTTGTTGTTCAAACGGGTGTATATTCTACCTCCTGACCTCAGTGAGTGTTTGAACCCATGAGGGACTATTTCCGAGTACTACTCATGCGGATACCGTACAAAACTCAAATCGTACAACACATTCAAGAAATATGCCATGCATGAGTGGGGTTTGAACACAGGACCTTAGGGTTCCAAGACGAGGATCTCAACGACTTGACCACAATCATATTCCCCATTTTCACATTTAAAATAAACAATAGTAAACTATTTAGATCTCCTTATGAAGTCGTCTATTTTTCTTCCTTATCGATTTTACTTTTTTTTCTTCTTATTCCTCCACTTTTTCAAGGGTTTCGATTCTCGCACACATTTTAACTATTCGATTCGCCTCCGTTGACCGAATTTTCGAACGACGTTGACTCAATTGCAGAGCATATGATCGCCTGATTCTTAACAACAGCGGCGGCCTGGATCCGCATCTCTGGTACTACAATTCACCGCTCCGGATCATTGATTCAAATGTCTCGTTCCTCCAAATCAGCACGGGTTCGAGTTCGACAGAGAGTGGTGTTGCGGCAGACGCGGAGAAGCAGAAGAAGCATCCATGGCTAAATGTTGGATTTGGGAAGACTCACTAGACACAATGTGAGCTTGTTATACTTAGTAATGATGTTTGAATTTGAAGTGTTTCGTCTGTTTTATTCCTTTAATTTTGAATTTGGTTTTGTCGCTGCGCAGAGGTTGCTTTTGAGCATGTAGATGTGTTGGCCGAAGCTGAGGGGATATCAGTCAGTAGTGTTCAATTCAAGGCTTTGTTTGGGAAAGGTAAGCTTTTATGGATTTTAACTTGTTTAAATTCTGTTGAGTTTAGAACAAAGAAACCGTTATAGCTTCTTCGAATTCAAACTGTTAAAGGCCAAGCAACTAATGTTATCCTCAAGTGAACTACCAGTACCAGATAAATCATAGATGAGGTACTGTCGCAGTACTGATGACTACTCTTCATCAGAGGCATCCTGCAGTTCTTCAGCCATGACCTCTTCAGCAGCTTCTGTTTCATTAGCCTCATTGTCTGACCCAGCTTCCACCTGTAAAGGGACCATTGATTCCTCTGGTTAAGAAAGTGAATATGAGTACTACAAAAATGCAAGAATGGAGGGGAATTTTTGAAATATTACATCCATGTTGCCAGCACTGTAGCTTTTCCTGGCCTTCTCATATTCTTCTTTAAGTTCTCTTGCTTTATCTAAGTAAGGCTTCTTTTCCTAAACATTGCGTAAAAACAATGAAGATCAACCACTGTCAAATTATTAAAAAGATTTGGGTGTTCAACCTTTTAATTTCTTTTTCAGTAACAAATACTCACTTCATCAGTTTTTGTCTTCCATTCTTCACCACCCTTCTTTGCAACCTGTATGCAACATTGAGCTTTGAGAGGAATTAATCTTGAATACAGTGTGCAAATACACGTTTAACAGAATCAACAAATGAAACATACCTCAGATACACACTTATTATCGGGATTGGCTTCCTTAAATGTTATTCTAAAATCTTCCCTGAAACACGTTTAAGTAAAAAATCTGACTAAGCAAGCACTGGCCGTTTTCAATGAAGGCATGAAATTTAGAACAACACAAGGTCTTATGGATGTACATGAAAATGAAGAATGCTGTTGGCGGACGCTTAGGCATGTTTGGATCCTTGGCTTTCTTCAGCCTCCTTGGTTTAGTAATTCCATCAGTGGATTTGGTTTTCTTCCTGAAGCCGCCAGAAAATGTTAATTAAAAAGAAATATCAATAGACTAGTGCTGTGTAAAAAACGGAGGAAAATGTTGCAGTAATACCTCTCTGTTGGCTTCTTCTTGGTTTCAGTAATCTCCACAACCTGTGTCTCTGTATGAGCACCACAACATTCAAAATCAGAGCCGCGAAACTTCCACACTTGATAAATGTGAAAAATCAGATAACTGAACTAACCCAACGTCATCTTAATCTTCGCCTCAAGGCTACAGCTGTGCATATCAATCAATCCCACCGGTATACATTTGTTACATTCCTCACTGTATTTTCAACAGAAACCAACGTCAGAATACTCAACCTAACCTTGAATAACATACACAATACGAAACCATAACTTCAACTCCAGAATATCTTTCAACACACCTCCCCAACAACCATGACAAATCAGTAACATAGAAATCAACAATACTAGCTAATACGACCAGATCAAAGAATAGCTCAGACAGCAGAACATCATCCCATCAAAATAAATATGCCTATTCTAATTTCTTCTAAAACCTCAACACACCGAAATCAACACGAAACCTGATCAAACCTTCAATCAAACTCCACAAATCTTTACAAATCATAAAAAAATTCACATAAGACAAACATCACTAGTTCAACTCCCTAACAGTTGTACCATCATCACTTAACACGTAAAATCAACCTATCAGTCTTCTTCAAAAATGTTTCACAAATTACATCAAACATCATTCCATCATCCGATCAACAAAATATGTCTATTCAACAGCTCTAGAAACCTCTACGTACTCAAATCAACACTAAACCTAATCAAACTTTCAATAACATGTCACAAATTAAATCAAACAAAACAACATGCAGTAGAGTGTCACAGATCTGCGCTCTAGCGAAGAACAAAAATTACCATTTCGCGAAAGCGCTACCATCCTTTGCTCGCTTGAGAGTCGCAGTAGACTCGACTGCTTCAACTCGCTTCCTCACTTTTGTAGGGTTTGACTTCGACTTCGACTTCGACTTCACTCCTTTCGCTGGCATCTCTCACAACCAAATCGGAAATCTGAAAACACTGAAGCGTTGAAAGAGAGATATGAGATTTTTGGGTACAGATTTTTTCCGTTGTAAGTGAGAATTTGAAGCTGTCGAATATTTCGATTTTGGCGCTCGTTGGAGATTTCCAGAACCTCCCGCGCGCTTCCTATTCGCGTTTTCGAAGTTGGAAGGAACTCTTTGGGCCGGCCCATTGGAAGCCCAATGTCTCTCTAAGACTCATTCTGGTACGTTAGAGTTGGAAGTGGAGACCAGTTGTAGTTAAAGTGAGGGTATTTACGTCAAATGAACACATCGGTCTATACACACCCATTCCGTATATAAGCATTCAAAAATTAGGGATTAGGGTTTCGTGGACAGCATGGATCAGAAGCTCCGATCGATCGATTCTCATGGCGGGAGCTGACGTCGACGTCATCTATACGACAAAGCTTCAGCAGGTCTTCCCAACAACAAGTCCGATATCAACCGGCGACATCCACAATTTCGAAATACGTATACCATACGGGCGAATGCTCAAAAAATTGGCGGTAGAGGTGTAAGCGACGAGGCAGATGGTGATTTGTAACAGCATAAGTACGCGCCGCCGTTGATTTTCCGGGTTTTTTGTTATGAAATAGTAGTTGTTTTGAGGAGATATCTTTGTGGAAGATTAGGTTTGAATTTGGACGACAAAAGCTTAACGGCGTAGCGCAGGTGATTTATAATAATTTAAACGGTGGTTTTTGTGATGAAATGCATCGTATGGTGGTGGTGCTAATTGCGGAGGTGGCGAAGGTTGAGAGCCGAGCTGATCGTGTTGCTGAGTATGAGTATGATCAACAATTTGAGCTTGAGTATGATGATGTTGTGGAGGAGGAAGAAAGTGGTGAAGAGGAGGTACTGGTGCGATTGGATGTTATTGCAGGACGCGAGGGGTTTGGAGAAATGTGCGCGATTTGTTGGAACTGGAGTGATGAAGCTGCCTTGTGATCATTTGTTTCACGAGGAGTGTATTGGGCCTTGGTTCGCGAGAAAGTTAAACTGTCCGATGTTTCAAAAGCGAATAATGGTAGGTGAGACTTTTTCTGTTTCCTTTTCGAGTCTGTGAATAATGGTATGTATGACGAACTTTCGGGTTTAAATGTATTGATATTAGTTGATTTTAAGAGTCTGTTATGAAGTGATGCTTTAAACTTTGCAGTTGATGTCTTTCAGATTATGCTGATCATCTCATTTTTTCCATACTCATGACGCGCTAGTTCAATCACAGTTTACGGGCTGTTGATATAATAATTGTTTCCTCTTTCAAGTTGGTGCGCTAAGCCTACAGGTTTCTTGATTCATTACTACTCCCTGTTCAAAACAATTTTAAATTAGGATATCGTTAGAAGTATCTTGTGGTGCCTTTGAGGGTCAGAGTTGTTGGTAAGTTCTGCCTCCTACAGTTTACTCCATGAGACATATGCTGCTTTCATATGGATCTTTCTTAGCACTAATTCATTACTTGTATTTACTATTTACTGTTTTCTTTTCTTGACACTCCATGTAAGAAAACTACCGATTGTTGGATTAGCTTGTTTCCACTGTTCCACCGTTGTTTCTCGACCATACTTTTATTCTGATCAACAAGCTTTGTCTATTTCAGTTCATATTCTTGTGAGAGCTTTTACAACAGCAGCTTGAATATATTCTGCCTTTAAAGTCGCATTGGAAACACCGTCATAACGAGCATCTGCAGCCCTACAGCTCTCCACATCAAGTGTGCGTAAGGGAAGATTCCGGAGAAGAGTTGCTAGGGCATTCGGAAAATTCTTGGAATGACATGGAGATATCTAAGTAGATGGTGTTTGATTCTGAGTTCATTTTAAGTTTTAGTTTGTGTAAATGTGAGGTCAAAACTAGTCAACGCAGGGCAGCTGCAACGTGGAACGGTGTTGACTTTTAGAATCAAAGAAAACAAAGAGCCGTTGGCGATGAGTCGTCAACGCGAATCCCAACGCTTTTGTTTGGTGTATGCTGAGTTTTTTTCACAAACTATTGACTATCCCTTCCCCTTGCCCGTCGTAGATTTGGCTTTTGTCAAGTTTGTGTCTCAATGGGCCCCATTCTCTCTTCGCCGACCTTTTTCGATTTCCTCCATCTTCCTTCTCAACCACCTCCTCTCCTCTTCCTCCGCCGATGCACATCCTCATATTCTTCGGCGCCTCTTCAACCGCGTGAAATTTGAAATCAGCTTTACGCGCAAGCAAACCCTAGATCTCGAAATCTAGTTGATTGGATTTGATTGGCGTATTGGGAAATTAGTTGACTGGTTTCACCATGGCGCCGGCGCCGGCTGAGTTTCAGATCGATTCTGGTGGTGAAGTGCAAGCCGAGACGCGTGTGTGTTCTGTTGAGCTTGTGAAATCTGGGAAATACTGTCACCAGGTGGCTTCAAAAGGCTTCTTAAATTTTATTAATTCGGAGTTTGATTGGCAGCAGTTGAATGATGGTGTGGTTGAGTGTGTTGATTTTATGAATTTGTAGTGCCGACAAAGGACGGAGAATTTCATGGCAATATGTAGGAATACGAGTAAGAAGCTGTGCCCTCTACACTACTGCTGTAGATGCCTTATGAATAGGTCCGAGCTTGACTCTATGCTTGCTTGTTTTGTTGTTTTAATGTGTTAAATTTGGATAATGCTTGTTGAGTGAATTGAATTGCTAAAACTGTGAACAGATATCGTGAAAATGTGGATGAGATGGTTGCGTTGGGGGAATGGCACTGCCCTAAGTGCAGAGGGATTTGCAACTGCAGTGTCTGCTCGTACGTAATTTAGGGGTTTAATCTTTTTTTATGGAACATTATCTGCCTTCTTTTTCTGTTTAGGGAGTTTATGTTGGTGATATGCAGGAGAAAAAGTGGTGGTGGTGGTGGTGGTAATGAAGAAGTTCCTGAGGTTTTTGGTCGTATAGTTGCGGACTATTCGTTGCTTTCTGATGAGATACCTCGGTTCTTGATTGATCTGAACTGTGATTTGAATGTGGATGCTGCGGATGGTTTTGAAATCACAGGTGGCTCTACCGAGGTGGGAATTTTGTGCTTGCATAAATTAGATGTTGATGCAAATTCAAATGTGCATGACAGAAACGTATCTTTACGATGCATAGATATCATATTCTGTGCTTTCATTTTAGTTGGATTATTTTTCCTATTTGGCAGGCTTCTATTTCTACCTCACTTGGAGTTGGAACATTCTGCAATGAATTGAGTTCATGTAAGATCCCTGTTACCATCACTCAAGTAATAATGAATACTTATGCATTTGTGTTCAAAGGTGACTGTTACCGTAGCTAAGTTGATATTCTTATAAAATATAAATATATTCTGTATGTTGTATGCTTAAATCTTGTTTCTCTTATTAAGACCAAATCATAATGCCTAACATGCATTTAATGCATTATTATGCATTTATGTTTAAAAGTGACCGTTATCAGAGCTTAGTTGATATTTTTATAAAATATTCTATATGATGTCTGCTTAGATCTTGTTTCTCTTATGAAGACCGAAGCATAATGCTAACATGTTACTGCACTTACTTTATAGACACCATCTTGCTAGCAAACCAACTTCATCGTTCTCAGACAGAGGCACAAAATGAGAACTGCTTGGGAGGCAGTTACTTTCTACCAGAGATCCATGTGCCAATGCCACTTGGAATTGACGCGGATCACGTAGCTTCCGTTAAAATGACTTCTTAAGATATTGGCCATGCCCTGCAGTTATTAGAGTTTTGTAAAGCTTTTGGACAGGTTTGCATTACCAATTGTTACATGATACGAGTTTCCTTTTGAGTGATGTACTGTTGTGTCCGTATCTCACTTCTTCCTTTTTAATTAATTACATACACCCTTAGTTAAGTTAACTTATATAGTGAGAAATGCTGAAAATGTGTGTTAGATATAGATAGTAGCGGTTGTACGTTGTAGCACTTGTTGAGGTTTTTATCAATGGGTCTGGAGAACCTTTCTTTTTCATAAACTCGCATCCCATTGTTTTGAGAGTAGCTCAGTTATATTCACAATTTTTCCATGTCGCGAGTAGTTAGAATTTCTCTGCTGCTGATATTTTGTTTCTCCGTTAACTAGGTTTTTTCTCTTAATGACGATGATCCAGAGATATTACTACGAGATCTGTTTGACAAAAGTAATATGGAAGGTAGCCAAAGGCCAGCATTCGTGTTTCAAGAGAAAATAATCTCTATGATTCAAGAGGATAGAGAGGAAGAGTATGTCCATTGCCCTGAATTTGATTATTCTTGCTTTTGATATGCTGTCTACCCTTTTTTGCAGCACCTACCTTTCATCTGGCTTCTACCCATGCCTTATTTATTGATATAAGATTTTTATCTACCACAATCAGATTTCTCATGCCATGTATTGAGATGAATAAGGACAGTGATGGAGAACCATATTGTAAACTTCGTTCCTTAAATTTTCTTTGTGATGAGGCACTTAACACAAGGTATTTGCTAATCTATGAGTATACTCTATGTAGTTTATTGCATTTTCCTTGATGATTCAGAATGTATGCCATAACTGATGTTTTTATGATGCTTCCAGTGTAATGCGTAACTTTATTAACGGTTACAAACGAGAAAGAGAGACAATCTGTCTGACAGAAAGCAAATCATCCTGTCTGCTCTTTTATGCGGTAATTTATCATCTTCTGCCATCTTTTGTACTATGACACCTGAATAACTTCTGAGGTTTGAAAGTTATTCCTCAGGACAAGAGTGAATATGATGTAACAGAACATTCTGAGATTGTGGACCCTGACAAATCACCAACCAGTAAGCTCATGCTCTTTAGTTATATTACTGCTGAACATTCTGAGTTCCTTGCATGTCAACCTTTTCATCTATTGTACAGAAGTTTGTTGAATGCCATCTATCTGTCGCCTATTGCATTTTACTTTTCCTCTGTATATACCCATTCGTACTTTATCCATTTCACATGTTCTCAAGTATTCATTTGATTTACCACTGTCCGTGGGTACTTCGTGATATGTGTTGCCAACTTGCCAGTATTGAATACTCCGAACATCATCATTATTAGTCTACGACTTATGTTTTGTGCTGTGTGCATGGTCAACCTATCAGATTCTTTCTGGAATATGTTGGTAGTTTGCTACTCTTAAAGCCTATATATGTGCCTATCCAATTACCGCTGCTGTACATTATTTTTTTAAACAACTATATCCTTTAATGGATCATTAGGTTACTATACAATCAAAAATATGCTGGATGCCTTTTCCCTTCACATTCTATGATTGGAACAAATTTTCAGCGACTAAGAATATCATTGCATATAATGCTACACCTTTCAGTAGTTTTTGAGTTTCTGAATTAGTAACAATATTTATGTTCTATGCAGAGAAATTCAAACCAGATGCATTGCGATCAG
>JAWWMW010000675.1:403100-414937 GCA_035048345.1 Echeveria elegans
GGTCATACAGAAAGGTTCTGAATTAGGGTTCCGGTGGTTCAACGGTAAAATGTCAAGCCCACGTATCAATTAGAAGCCCATCATCTTGGCCCAATTAAGGGAGGCATCTTGGGCAGTGTTACATTCATTCCAAATATTTTATCAGGATAGTGTTTGAATTGAAGTATGTCATTCTCCAATGAAGCGTTGAACAATAACTATGGATTGGGCAACCAAGGGCTAGCATGGTGGTATTAACATATATTTTAAACCATACATTCTAAATTCGATTCTTGCCGGATGCTAAAGTAGTGGCTTTAACTAGGAATAGCAATTTGCCCTGTCGTCCTATCCCGTAAGCCAAATGGGGCAGGGCAGGTCGAAATTTTTTTGAGCCGCACCGACCCGCCCTGCGATTAACTATAATTAATCCATAATTAACCCTAATTAATCGCATGACAGGGCAAGAAAGGTCCTCTGCAGGTCGGCATGGAGCGAAACAAGGCAATGCAATTTTGCAGCAAATGCAGGGCAGGCCAGATCCGACCCACGCAGGCAAGTCGCAATTTGACTCTGACCTTGACAGGATAATTCTTAAAATAAAAAAAAACTAAGCTACAACGACTAGTTAATGTAAAAAAGTTAACATCGTACTGATTTGGAGTGGAAACAGATGTTGCTTGCCTTCTCAAATACAAACTGATGACTAATAAAATAAACAACCAGACACTCAATGTCATCCTCGATCAAACAACCACTGCCCATGCCAGATACTACTCCTATAGGAATTAAGGTACTGTTGTTTTCAATACTAGTGACTGACTACTCTTCATCCGAAGAGTCCTCCAATTCATTAGGCTTGACTTCTTCCGCAGCTTCTGTTTCATCAGCCTCATTGTCTGATCCAGCTTCAACCTATAGGGTTAATGGATTTAGTTGGTTGAGAAAATGAATATGAACAAATAAAATAAATAAGCTCTGTGAATTGAGGGTTTTTCATCGTATTACATCCTTATTGCCAGCATTGTAGCTTTCCATCGCCTTTTCATATTCTTCTTTAAGTTCCCCTGCCTTATCTAGGTAAGGCTTCTTTTCCTAAACATTGTAAAACAACCAGTTAAGATCAACCCCTCTGATATTTTGCTTTCTTTTTCAGTAAAAAAAAGTACTCACTTCATCAGTTTTTGTCTTCCATTCTTCACCACCCTTCTTAGCAACCTATATGTAACAACAGTCAGAGGAATTATTCTTGAATATAGTTTGATATTAAATACTTGTTTGTTAGAATCAACTAATTAAACATACCTCAGATACACTCCTATTATCAGGATTGGCTTCCTTGAATGTTTTCCTGAAATCCTCCCTGAAACATTTAGTAAATTATAACTTAGTACGCATTAGCCTATTTCAGTGAAGGCACGAAGATGAGAACAACGATAAGGTATAATGGAGTTACATGAAGATGAAAAAAGCTGTTGGTGGACGCTTAGGCATATTTGGATCCTTGACTTTCTTCACCTTCTTTGGTTTAGTATTTCCATCACTGGATTTGGTTTTCTTCCTGAAACCAGAAAATGTTGAATTACAAATAAATATCAATAAACTAGTACAGAATAGAGGAAAATGTTGCAGTTGTACCTCCCTGTTTGCTTCTTGGTTTCAGTAATCTCCACAACCTGTGTCTCTGTATAAGCACCACAACATTCAAATTCAGAGCTGGCCAAACTTTCACAATTGGTAAAGTATAAATATCAAGTAACTGAACTAACCCAATGTCATCTTAATCTTAGCTTCAAGGCTACAGCTGTGCATATCAATCAACCCCACAGGTATACTTTTGTTACATTCCTCACTATCATTTCAACAGAAGCCAATATCAGATTTCTCAACAATCAATACACCCTGTAATAACACATAACATCTCCACATGGGAACACTACACGATCAGTTAACATACAAACCAACATTACCAGCTGCCGAAACTCAAAAAACCACCAGACTTTAGAAACAGCGCAGACACCAATCTCCATTCCGTCAACAAAATATGCATATTCCAAAGTCCAAAAATACCCTCCTAAACAACTCCACAACAATCTGCAAGTATTGAATTGAACAGAACCTTCAACGTGACTACATCAACTAGTATCACACTACATATCAATACCACTCAATACAAAAACATCACTATTTCGAATTCGTAACAATTCTACTACCATCAATTAACATTAAAATCAACACTACACTAAAAATCAAACTATGAAGAATAAAATCAACATCAAAATCCTGTTTCTACATTTTCTGAAATCAACAGAACAACAAACCAAACTCCAAATCTCACGATACGCAGTCAGTAACAGATCTGCGGTCAAGAATAGCTACCATTTCGCGAAGGCGCTTCCGTCCTTAGCTCGCTTAAGAGTCACAGTAGATTCGACTGCTTCGACTCGCTTCCTCACTTTGGTAGGATTCGAATTCGCCTTCACTTCTCCTTTCGTACGCATCTCTCACAACCAAAATCGAGTATCAAACAACACCAAAAACTGGAGCAGATCGGGAATCGATTTGAGATTTTTCGATGAATGGATATTTTCGTTGAAAGTGATAATGAAGTGAATTTGAAGCTGTTGAATTTTTTTCGATTTTGCCGCCCGTTGGATTTTTCCAGAACCCCGCGCGCGGTTCCCCTTCACGTTTTCGTCGCTGGGCCTGGGAGGACTGTATAGTGCTGGTAGAATTTTATGGGCCAGCCCATCAGAAGCCCAATGTGTCTACAAGTCTGAGTTCGGGTACTTTAGAATAAAGTCTGTTCTTTTGATTTGAACAGAAAGTCAGTTCAGTTCAGTTCAATTCAATTCAATTGCTAAATATAATATCACATGAGTTATTCATTAGTGTCCATATCTACAACATCTTCATTATTGATATATTTTTCTCAGTTTGAGTTATTCATTAGCCTCTACTCGCCATATTTTAAGGTAATAATTTTATCAAAATCTTTGGTTAATACTTTATTTCTAATTTTTAATTTTTTTTGTCTATAGGATTGTATCGGAGCTATGAATGGAACTGACATAGACGCAGTTATAGGAGACTATAAAGACATTCAATATCGAGGTCGTAAAGAAAACAAAACTTGGAATGTTTTGGCTTTAATTTGACTAATAAATCATGTAAATAATATGAAGAACATAATAAGAAAGTTGATTTTAATTTAAATATCTTTATACGGTGCTAAACATTATCTTTTAACTCGAATAGAAAATCAATTCAGATCAATTCAGTTTCGGTTCAGTTCAAAAAGAACGGACCCCTAAAGTTATCATGATGAATGAGAGTATTTTCGTCAAATAAATGTGTCGGTGTCCGCAACCATTTGGCGAGAACCTCAATCAAAATTGGGGATTAGGGTTTCGATGGCAGCATGATCAGAAGCTCCGATCGATTAATCGATTCCCATGGCGGAAGCTGACGCCGACGTCGCCTACGCGACAACTGCAGCTAATCTTCCAGAGGAGAAGTCCGATCTCAACGGGCGACATTCACAATATCGAAATTCGTATACGATACCGGCGAGTGCTCAGAATTGGTAGTAGAGATGTAAGTGACGAGGCTGATGGCGATTGTGAGGATGATACGTACATTCCGCCGTCAGTTTTCCGTTATTTTGATGAATTAGAGGTTGTTCTAAGGAGACATATTTGCGGAAGATTAGGTTTGAATTTGGACGACGGAAGCGTCAACGGCGTGGCGCAGGTGGTTTATAATAATTTAAACGGTGGTGTTTGTGATGAAATGCATAGTATGGTGGTGGTGGTGATTGTGGAGGTGACGAGGATTGAGAGCCGAACTGATCGTAACACTGAGTATGAGTATGATCAACAGTTTGAGGTTGAATATGGTAATGTTGTGGAGGAAGAAAGTGGTGAAGAGGAGTTACCGGTGCGACTGGATATTATTGCGGGAAGCGAAGGGTTT
The DNA here is from genome assembly GCA_035048345.1 of Echeveria elegans. Taxonomy (NCBI): domain Eukaryota; kingdom Viridiplantae; phylum Streptophyta; class Magnoliopsida; order Saxifragales; family Crassulaceae; genus Echeveria; species Echeveria elegans. Next base: position 407,055 of record JAWWMW010000675.1, read on the forward strand.
GGAGAAATGTGTGCGATTTGTTGGAATGTGTTTGCTGCTGGAACTGGAGTGATGAAGCTGCCTTGCGATCATTTGTTTCATGATGAGTGTATTGAGGCTTGGTTTGCGAGAAAGTTGATCTGTCCGATGTGTCGAAAGCGAATCACGGTAGGTTAGACATAAAGAGCATTTTATGTGGTAAGTTTGTCTTTTTTTCCTTACGAGTATGTGAATATAGGTTTGTATGACGAACTTTCGGGTTTACTGTAAGTCATTGATGTATTATATTAGTTAATTTCAAGTGCATGTGGTACGGTTAAGCAATGTGTCAAGCTTTGCAGTTGAGGTCTTTGCGATTATATAGATCTGTCTCTTATTTATATGCACTCGTTACTCGATATGATAATTGTTTTGTTCTTACTTCTTGGAGTTGGTTCTCTAAGCCAGCTTCTTGGTTCATTACTACAAGTTCAAGCTGAAGTTTTAAGTTACAATGTCAAAAGACGACACTAGAGGTATGACACGGGGCATTTTGAGGACCAGAGTCGTTCGTAAGTTCTACTTCCTAAAGTTTACTTTTTCTGGCTACTTCTGGGACATAAAACATCTGCTGCCTTCATACCATTCTTTCCTAACACTAATTCACTACTTGTATTTACTGATCTCTTTGCTAAACACTCCAGATAAGAAAACTCGACAAACCAAGCAAATTGTAAACCATCAAGCCTAGTTTGCTTCTGCCATTCCACCATTGTTTATCGATCACCCTTCCGTTCTGATCAACGGCAGCTTAAATACTGCTTCCCCTTGGCCAGGAGGATTCACAAAGCATATAATAAATGCTGATCGAAAACACTGTCGAAATAGCATCAGCAGCTCAAAGCTCATAGTCTTGGCGACAGTGGCGGATGTACCACATGAATAGAGGGGTCAATTGACCCCACTGATTTTTTGAAACTAGGGAGGAATTACATAATATATATGCTCATGACCCCATTGATTTTTTAATTTTGACCCCATTGAAAATGAAAGACCGTAGGAAACAACTATAATGTAAGATTATACATTTTATGAAAAAAATTGTGTTGAATATTGATCCCACTCAAAAATCTTTCTGGATCCGCCACTGCTTGACGACTAGGAGAACGGGAAATTTCTTGGAATGATATGGGAATTGTAAAGAAGCAGGCAATAGTTTATAGTTGGCTAGAGTTTGATTCTCACTTCATTTATATGTTTGTAGTTATAGTTTGTGGAAAAAGTAAGGTCAAAGATGGTCAACGCAGGGTAGCTACGCTAAGCAGATCGGTGTTGACTTTTAAACGTGGAAGAAAAAAAAAATGAAAGAGCCGTTGAGTGGTCAACGCGAATCCCAACGTTTTTTTTTGTGTTGCTGAGTTGACACACTTCCTCGTCGTTGATCTATTTTTGTCAATACGTGTCTCAATGGGCCCCACTTCTCTTCGACTCCTCCCTCCTCTTCGCCGACCTTTTTCGATTTCCTCCGTCTCCCCCATCCTCTTCTTCTTCTTTCTCAACCACCTTGTTTCCTCCACCAACCTCCCCCTCCGCCGACGCGCTTCGGTATCATCATATTCGTAGCCTCCACAACCGCGTGATATTTGAACTTAGCGTAACGCGATTTCGGCTGCGTTGGTCACGTAAACACTAGATCTGGAAATCTGGATAGGATTTGATTTGATTGGCGTGTTGGGTAATTGGTTTGATTTTACGGGTTTCAGCATGGCGCCGGCGCCGGCAGCGGCTGATTTTCAGATCGATTCTGGTGGTGAAGTGCAAGCTGAGACGAAAGTGTGTTCTGTAGAGCTTGTGAAATCTGGGAAATATTGTCACCAGGTAGCTTTGAAATGACTCTGTTATTAATTCATTTGGAGTCCGATTGACAGGAGTTCATTATTATTTATTTTCCTGAATTTGTAGTGCCGACAAAGGACGGATAATTTCATGGCAATATGCAGGAATACGAGTAAGAAGCCGTGTCCACTACACTACTGCTGCAGATGCCTGATGAATAGGTTTGCATTTGACTCTATGCTTGTTTGGTTTTTTGTTTTTGTTTTTTATCTGATATATTTAGATAATGTTGTTGAGTGAACTGCTAAAATTGTGAACAGATACCGTGAAAATGCAGATGAGATGGTTGCCTTGGGAGAGTGGCACTGCCCTAAGTGCAGGGGGATTTGTAACTGCAGTGTCTGCTCGTACGTGTAGTTTAGCGGTTTAATCTTTATATAAGGAAAGTTATCTACGGTTCTCTTTCTGTTTAGGGAATTTACATTGGTAATATGCAGGAGAAAAAGTGGTGGGAATGAAGAGGTTCCCGAGGTTTTTGGTCGTATAGTTGCGGACTACTCATTGCTTTCTGATGAGATACCTCGGTTCTTGATTGATCTGAATTGTGATTTGAATGTGGATGCTGCCGATGGTTTTGAAATCACAGGTGGCTCTACTGAGGTGGGAATCTTGTTCTGCATCAGTTAGATGTTGATTCAAATGCAAATGTGCATGCCACGAACTTGTCTTTAGGTTGTATTGATATCATATGCAGTGCTGTCATTTTAGTTGATTCCTGTTTATTATTTTACCTATTTGGCAGGCTTCTACATCCAGCTCGCTTGGAATCGGAACACCCTGCAATGAACTAAGTTCATGTAAGACCCCTGCTACCATCATTAAAGCACTAGTAAATTACTGTGCAGTTATGTTTAATAGTGACCTTTACCACAGCAAAGTTGATATTTAAAAAACTACATGTGTTATGCTGGAAACTTGTTTCTCTTATGAAAACCGAATCATAATGCATTAACGCCTAACATGTTACTGCACTTACTTTATAGATACCATCTTGCTAGCGAACCAACTTCATCGTTCTCGAATAGAGGCACAAACCGAGAACTGCTTGGGAGGTAGCTACGTTCCATCAGAGATCCATGTGCCAATGCCACTTGGAATTGATGCGAATGAAGTAGCTTCCGTTAAAATGTCTTCAGATGATATTGGCCATGCTCTGCAGTTTTTAGAATTTTGTAAAGCTTTTGGACAGGTTTGCATTACTTGTCCTTGTACATATGCTATAGCTATACTGTAGATTTATCATCTTTAGTCTTGGTTTATGTTTGTATTTAAACTCATTTTCTTTTAAATTGATACTATGTCTGACAATTTTTATTACGGTAATAAGTAGTTACTAATTGTTACAGGTTAGAGTTTCCTTTCAAGTAATGTCCTGTTGTGTCCGTATCTAACTTCTTCCCTTCAAATTCTTTATGTTTTATCCTTATATACATTAACTTGTATAGTGAACAATTCTGAAAATGTATGTTGGATAATAGCTATGTAGCACTTAATGAGATTTTCATCTATGGGTATATACATCCTTTTCTACATCCCAAACTTGCATCCTGTTGTATCAATAGTAGCTCATAATGTTCACAATTTTGTCATGTTGTGATAGATTTTTCTCCTTTGCTAATTTCTCCTTTTTTGATTACTAGGTTTTTTATCTCAATGATGACGAGCCAGAGATGCTACTACGAGATCTGTTCGACAAAAGTAATAGGGAAGCAAGCCAACGGCCAGCATTTGTTTTTCAAGAGAAAATAACCTGTATGATTCAGGAGGATAGAGAGGAAGAGTACGTCCCCATTGCTCTGAATTCGATTATTATGGCTTTCAAACGCCATCTACTTTTTCAGCTACACATACTTTTCATTTGGCTTCTACCCATTCCTTATTTATTGATATAATATTGTATTCTACCACAATCAGATTTCTGATGCCAAGTATTGAGATGAATGGGGACAGTGATGGAGGACCTTCTTGTAAACTGCGTGCCTTAAATTTCCTTTGTGATGAGGCTCTCAACACAAGGTATTTGTTAATTTTTGAGTATTCTCTATTGAGTCTGTTGCATTTTTCGTTCATGATTCTACATGTATGTCGTAGCTGATGTTTTAATGATGCCTCCAGTGTTATACGTAACTTTATTAATGGTTACAAAAGAGACAGAGAGACAGTATGTATCTCAGAAAGCAAATCATCCTGCTCACTCACTTATGGGGTAATTTTATCATCTATTGCTATCTTTTGTATTATGACATCTGAATGACTTCTGAGGTTCAAAAGCTATCCACAGGACCAGACTGAATGCGATGTTACAGATCATTCTGAGATTGTGGACCCTGACAAATCACCAACCAGTAAGTTCTGATCTTTCATTATATTTAACTGAACATTCTAGTATCATGCATGAAAATCTTTTCATCTACGTTACAGAACCTTGTTGAATGCCTTTCATCAAAGAGAAAATATCAATTGTTTCCTTTTGCATTTAATTTTTCCTCTTTCTATACCCTTCTGTAATTGATCCATTTCAAAATTCTCAAGTATTCAGTTCAGTCGACTTACCACTGTCGGCGTGCACTTTGCGATTTATATTGACAGTACTCGGTCTTCCGAACTATATCCTCATTGGTCTGGGACTCCTGCTTTGCCTGTGTGTGATCAACACATCAGACTCTTTGTGGAATATGTTGTTTGTTGATTACCCGTAAAGCCTATACAAATGCAATTACCGTTACCGCACATAATTTTTTGGAGCAACTACTTCTGTTTCGTGCTATATGCAAATGAAATGACCATACAACCACAATGCCGTCTCCCTTCATATTCTAAGATTAGCACAGATTATCAGCAAGTTATGATATGTATGATCACGTATAATGCCACTTTTGTTTACTGCATTCTAGATTTTGAGTTTCTGAGCGAAAAAATATGTATGTTCATTTATGTAGAGAAATTCAAACCAGATGTGTTGCGTTCAGAGCCCAAGTACGTTAATCCGTCCGGTCAAAAGTTTTGGAATTTTGACAGCTCCTCCAGTGACATGGATATTTATGTGCAAGGTTCCTCCTTTGTTCCGCTCCTTAAATCTTGATGATACAACATGATTCCTGATGTACTTATACTTACTTTAGATTTTGGAGAAGAACTGATGGCTCAAGAGAAATGGTTTAAGTTCAACCCTCAGCAGAAAGACTTGGTAGAGAAATACCTTTCGTCTCTAAGGTATCCTAGTTAATGAAACAAGTAAATAGGCCTTTTATTGCAAGAGTTACACTCCGGCCTTTTTTATTCATTAATTCATCTGAAAATCCGTGTTTTCCCATATTTTACTCAGGTTCTATATAACCAGATGAGTTTAGCATCTAGCGCTACAAGTAACAACACTATTAAGTTCTTACCTTATTGTTTTGCAGCGGAAGGTCTTCAAAGAAAAGGAGCAGCATGACCTCTCATGGCTGATAACTGACGTAGGAATCACCCTACCCCAATAATTAATTCTCATCTTTTAACTGCTAACCAAGACTTCACCGAAACTTCAGCAGTACGCAAAGGAGACTGAAAGCTTCTAGTTTTAGGTCACATGTTGGTTTTTTTTAAACCTACCCCGTGTAGCATTACATACCCATATTATCCTTCGTCAATTTACGCCGTCTGTTCTCTAAGATAAAGATTTGCAGGACTTAAAAATTAAGCCAGCCTAGGCTGTGTAATCTAACGTGCATTGCTTTCTAGGAAAAAGCTTCAAATGCCATTGATTCAAACCGCTTCATATTAACTTTTGTTTATCTTGCTACAGTTCTAGACCCAGTCAACCTTCCAACTTAAGTCAGTTCAAGTTCGCCAGGAAATTCCAAACTGCAGTGCACTGACAGCAACTAGCAATTGGTTTATGTAAAACTGGAAGGAGACAAAGAACGACCAATCAGCTGTAGCTAAATTGTCAATTGGCCGGTCCCTGGAGAAAAGGCTAGCAACCCAGATTCGAACAGTGTCTGCGGAAAATTTTACATTCATCGTTATCAAGTCGATTTTCCTAAATCATTGACATAATGAGAAACAAAAATGTCCCTTCCGGAAACACGAATGAAGTGAGATTAAGAACTAGTCTCTCCGTTTCAGTAGGTTATTCATGTTTTCTTTTATATAATAGTTTTCTCTCTAATTTTATCTCTCACACTATACCATTTTTTTCTTCTTTAATCTCCGTTCATTTATTCTTATTTTATGTCTCATCTCATACTTTCATTATTTCTTAAAATTTATGGAGATCATTTCCGGACGGATTGAATATACAACCTTAACACAATTACCTTGTGACTTTTGAGGCAGAACAAGTGTACGTACTTGTTGTGTAGTTCAGGAGCGGAATCAGAATTTTCTCGCATGAGGTCGGATATATAAGGGGTTCTGGCGTAGTTGCTCCCCCTGGTGTAGTTACACATGACAACTTAAAAAATTAAGGGGCATGTGCCTGATGCATGTACGACTCCATGGCCATAGTTATCTTCCAAACTACTACTATACGAAAGCAACTACCAACACCATTGCAGAAACCACCAAACCCTGGAAAGTCATCTTCAACCAATTCATGTGGTCCTTCTGATGTATGTCAGCCCTAGCTGTAGAGGATAGGGTTTTCAGCCTTGAAATTGTAGATCAAGGACAAAGAGAGCACTAGAGAGAAGAGAGAAGGTTGCATCGTAGTATCTATCCATCTATCATCATATCTGCCTTGTTACAACAGGGGAAAGATGAAAGATGAATGAGTGGGGGGAATTATAGATGCATGTATAAATGGAAAAAGGTGGGTATTAAGAAATGGGTGTACTTCATCAAAATAATAATAATAAAAAAAACAGTGTACAGTGAAAGCAGAAGTTAGGGCCTTATAAACAGGTTTTGAGATTTGTTTTGAATTTATTTTGAACTAACTTTTTAGCAATTTTACATTCTTTTTAAATTTCAATTTTTTTTTCCAAAACTCAAACCCACCTCCTAAGCTTGGTTTTAGATTTTTATTTTTTTTATTTTTTTGTGTGACACAGACACTAAATTGAACTAATCTACACCCAATTAAATACTCAATTGAACAAATCTACACTTCACCGTCACTACCACTTCCGGCCAGCCGCCTCACCGCCGACTGCCGATCACCACTGAACACGGCCACCACCGCCACAACCGCCGACGACCGCAAATCACTACCTCCACCACCGCCGACGACCGCCACCACTGCCACCACCGACGACTGCACGCCTCACCACCACCCCTTTTCGGGTGGCCGCCTCCCGCCACCACTTTCCGGGCAGCCTCCTCACCTTCACCACCACGTTAATAATTTAATTATAATAAAAATGAATAACCCAAAAATGAACAATTTTTTTAAAGACGTTTAAAAAATTAGAAAAATGAAGAAAAAATGGATATAAAATTTTTCGGACTGAAGTTGTGGTGGCCGGTCGGAAGTTATGATTGTGGTCGGTTGGAAATTATGGTGGCGACCGGTCAGAAGTTATGGTGGTGGTCAGATGAGGGCCGGTGGTTAAGGTCGGGATGAGGTGTAAGGGTGTTTTGAATGAGTAAAAAAGATGAATTTGTTTAAATGTTTATAAACAAACAAACAAAATTGAGATAATTTTGAATTTAATTTTTAGTTAAAAAATGATTGAAAATCAACTCAAAACAAGTTTAAAACTTTTTTCAAAACTTTTTCAAATTAAATGTGTTCAGGGTTGTTGAGGATCGATATCTAGTCCATCCTCGAACGAAGGCTTCACTGAGAAGATGAAGGGTGGTTATGCAAATAACCACACCCTTGGGACTGAACTGCAATTAGCCACAACTAAGTAAACCTGGGTGGTTATGCAAATAACCGATTCTTAGGGTCTCTCTTTGAATTTTAGAATCATTAAGCTATTTAATCTCTCTTATAACCTAGGTTAAGACATAATTTTTAATATCAAAAGCTATAAGCTTACCTTCCAGCCGTATCTTTCCTTTTTAATCTCTTCCTCTTAATCTCTTCTTCAACTCAGTTA
>JAWWMW010000675.1:415037-434497 GCA_035048345.1 Echeveria elegans
CATCAGCGATAACAATTATATGTATTAATAACAACATGCAACAAGAACAAGGAAAGCACTTCTTAGTGAAGAGATGGGTGTGCGAAGCAACATTTATGCTTACGACTGCAATCCAACAACCTCTACCACATCAAATCCGTTCCGCACAACAGAAGGCTGCGCCCTGCAGTCCAGGCATCAACAAAACATGTTAGATAATGCAATAGTTAGCAACAGAACCTAATTAAATTTCTAGAGCATCACACAACTTTGCAGAATTTAAATAAGAAACCGATATTATAAAGAAACTCAAATTGAGATGTAACTTACGAAAGGTACCTGGCTGTAATTTATGGTTCAGATGTTCTAAATACCAATAATATAGCTCAAAATATGCCTCAATATCTCGAGCTCTAACTCCCTTGCTTGCGCTGCAGAATTCGACGAAGGGAAAATAAAAAAGATAAACAAAATAGAAGACAATTCACTTGCCTTTGAGGATTCTATCCAAATTGTTAAACTTCACTTCCCTCACTGACACATTAGCCAAAGCCTCCACAAACACTCATGTGTTATAATTCTGGTGTTCAAAGCTTGACAAGTAATAATTAAGTAAAGGCAGATAGTTAGCCAGAGTGATACCTATCCAGGTTGTCGAGACTCGTTTTGACTCTTGAGGTAACATTGCCTTTCAAAACCATTTTCCCGTCTGCGAGACTTTCTTCAGGCTGTGAGCATTTCAGAATAAGATCCACCTTTGGAAACAACCTACAAGAATAAATCATTCTAGTACTCATTCCTGCGATTATACAAAAAAATGTCGGTAAATGAAAGATAAGTTGATGTAAAAGAACAAGCCTGGAACTCCCAAGAGGTATGAACTCATAAAATCAAGCGACCTCCCAACTGCAAATAAACCACACTAATCCAAACCAAGCAACAAATCATAAAATACAATTTCGCTTATCAAACTAAAATTTATTCATCTACACTCCACATAATGATACGCATACAAATCACTTTCTTCACTCTACACCAGCTACTATAATAATCTGTCAATCTAAACGTAAACACATAAATAAATGTCAAGACTACATACGCATACATGAAATCCTTCTCTAGAAAGAGCAAGATACCAACGTCGCCTGCAAAATCATAGAATCAAATAAATCAATCTAAAAATTATTTAAAAAGGAAGAGAGCAGACAGGTCGGCGCCGTAGTGGAATCGACGGCGATTGAACGACGGGGAAGAGGCGGAGGAGGCTTGAGAAAGAACAGAAGAAAGTAAAGTAAAGATATACAGACACTGATTTATGCAGACAAATCACAAAGTAAAGAATTGAATCAGTTGAACTCAAAATTACACGGCAGTTCATCGCAAACCAACAAATGAAATTCATTCAAAGAAACCAAACAAAATCAATCATGAAAAGAGAAGGGAAGATCGTACCTGACCAACAATTACCATCACATCTACAATCTCCCCAGTCGCATCAACCTCCGCCCCTATCGTCGATCGAATCTCGTCTCGCCTGATACAGAAATTAGGGTTTGGAATAGTGATGGGGTATTTATTGAATATGAAGCTCAACGGCTACACTGCATTTAATTTAAGCATTCGTCCAACGGCGTGATTATTTTCGACAGCTGGCGAATAACGATCGGTAGATTCTAGAAAGGACCGGCGAAGCGAAAGACTCATTATAACAGATGGAACCAAAACGACAGCGTTTAGATCTAATCACGTTAGGGTTTGAAAAAGAGGCGCGATTTGATTTGAGTGAAGCGCCATCGATATTGTGTTTATGTTTAATTTAAGTTAAAAAATCAAAACCTCATTAAATAATTACCTACAAATATTTTGCAAGATAAATAAATATATACATTAACTTCATTTAATTTAGAAAAAATTGTTGGGAATAATTTCAACTTTTACCCATTTGCTGAGAATAATTCCAATTTTAGATTATTTCTAAATAATCTCAACTTTGATGGTTTTTTGCTCGCAGCATACTCTTATTAAATATAACCGGCTATTTGTTCAAAATAATTCATAAAAAAATAACAAAAAAATTCAAAACATCAGAAAATAATTATTAAAAAGTCATCCATTTATTCTTGCTTTAAATAAAAAAATATACCTTGAAAATAAATATTTTAGAATTTAATTTAATATTTTCAAACTTTTATCAAAATGTTGCATATAATTATATAAAAATATCATAAAATATATGATTATTTAGTATTGGTTTTTATTAGTTTTTACAAAATAATTGAATTTTATTACTCATTTTCTTACTTTTTATTACCTTTGTCGACTATATAGTAGGGGAATTTTAATATTTTTTGAAAAAAATTCATTACAAAACTAACAAAGTCAAAAAAATTAAAATTGTATGAACTAACTTATCAAAACATATATTACGTAGTCACCACTTTTTTGTATTTCAAATAAAATTTTATGCAAATTTTTGATAAATTTTAAAAAAAAGATTAAACTAATTTAAAAGAAAAATATTTTTAAATCATTATTGTTTTAATAAAATTAAAACTAAATGGATGACTTTTTAATAATTGTTTTCTAAAGTTTTGAATGTTTTTAAGTTTTTTTTGTTATTTTTTATGAATTGTTTTGAACATATAGCCGGTTACATTTAGGAAGGGTATGCTGCGAGCAAAAAATCATCAAAGTTGAGATTATTTAGAAATAATCCAAAGTTTGGATTATTCTCAGCAAATGGATGAAAGTTGAAATTATTAATAACAATTTTTTTTTATAAAATTAGTGGTCTATCTGGTTCATAAAATTCAAGGGATGGAAGTGAAAATAGTTGAAAAATGAGCGAATTTGTTTGATTTGATGTGGAAAATGGTGGAGAAGAGGGGTAGTCTACCGGTTATATTCTTAGGGTCCCTTCTTTTGACATGAACTGAACTGAATTGAAAATTTAAAAATAAATAATTAATTACGTTTACATATTATTTTTAATTTAAAAAAATAGTTTTGACAATAGTGAATGCGTTTTAAATTTGTCTCATAGTTTCAAGTCTTATTACACTTTTAAAATAATTTAAAAAATAGTGAATGTTTATCTACTGAATAACAGAAATTAAATTAATGTCAAAAGAACAGACCCATTGTATATTGCTTGTGCTACTTGCTACCACTGACCTTACTAGAATCAGTTTTGTCATTGTAGGTTTTATCGGAAATGTTCCGGTCGTGCTTGCCAAGCTTCAAACTTTCATGAATTTAAGCGGTCAATCCGTAAGTGTATAACCGAAGACCGTAAAAGTTATTGTGAGTTACGTACTGCTCATACATATAATGGACTGAGGATTCCCTTAGAGCAAGTTACTTGTGGTAAGACATAGTGTTGAAAGTTGAGTATTCTGGTCTTCTATCAAATGCAGCGTGTTCTATCGTAAACCTTTGATGAACTTAGGTGTACGACGATATGAATTTACCTTTTGCTAAGTTACGTGTGTTGCCAAAAGGAGGGCATGGGGCCATAATGGGTAAGTTTCCATAGTTATTATATTTGTTTTGAATGTTGTGAATTGGGAAAGAATGCTCAGTTGCTCAATGGTTGGTATCATGATGACGGCGTGTTAATGAGTCTTTAAGATGACTTATTAGAATCTTTCGAGGTCTTTCGGCATATAGGGCCACAACTTGTGTTAATTGTTAATGTCAAATCCTTGTGTTAATGGCAAGGTGGCGTGACATCGACCGACCTTAAGGGTTGCCTGATGGGGTTGTCATCTCAATTTTTTTTAGTCTTGTCTGTATTGGTTAACTACATCTCATTTGAAGGGGAGGGGGTGATGAGATAGTGAGATAGTGAATCCGCGATATTCAGGACATTCTCGTAGAGATGTTTAAATTGGATGACTCGCAATTTGAGTAATTACTTTTGCGAGCTTGTGTTGACATCCCGAAGATGATATATAATTGAGGAGTGCGCATTCATGTTGGATTGAGGGGTCAATTTCGGTCCTTTGGCAGTGCAGTGCATCCGAGTTTGGTGCATATTTATAATTGTGAATTCACGATGAAGTAAAGGAGGCTGGTAGGCTTGCCTCTTGAATTCGGTGGGTTAGAAGTTTCAGTTGGGAATAAGGCGGCTCTCTCGGCGTTAGTGGATTCCTTGTTGCAAGTAGGAGATGCTTACAAAGGATTCCTTTTCTTCCTCGAGTTGTGGGGTCTTGCTTACAAAGTGAAATTTGAGGTTTCGTACTACTTCGCCAGTTTGAATGGAGGAGCTGATGTCAAAGGCTAAGCTTAAGCAGTGATCTTCGGTTTGACAGCAGAAGTTATCAGGGAAGAGATCAAAGGTCGGGGAGGAGCTAGGGTAAGCATCCTAGTGAATGTCGTTTCTACTTTAAAGAGTGTTATTTGGATCATAGGAGATACCAACACATTTTTTGGACCGCATGAACCCGACGGTGTAAGGTTGGACTCTCAAATACCGTACTGGACGGAACGTGTTTGCATTTTCTCGAGTTTGTACGACATGTAGAGGGTTACAAACTTCAGATGCAGACGATGATTACGATTTTCATTATCGGGCGGAAGGAGGGAGATTATGAAACATAACACGGTGAGAGATGCACTGTTCACTTTTTTTAGGGAGGCTAACATGGGGTCTAGGCTAGAGGTCGTTGACCTTATTGATGATGTGGAGAAGCCCATAAACATATTTGTACCTACATGGGACAACGACAGAGATCTGTGCATGGATGTGTCTATTATCTCTTCTTTTGTTGGAAATGATTAGTGTTGAAGTCAGGGAGTCAAGTAAAGAATTTTAATGACTAGCTTTCAGGTGTAAAAGTCATCGATGTATGATACTAATAGTTGATTTCAAGAGCGAAGCAATGCGTCAAGCTTTGCAGTTGAGGTCTTTGAGATTATGTTGACACTTTTATATTTTCTGTATACTAATTGTTTCGTATTTTGAGTTGATGCTCTAATTCAACATGTTTCTCGGTTCATTACTGGAAGTTCAAACTGACTTACAATTTCAAAAGACGACACTATAGGTACCGTAAGGTGCATTTGAGAACCAGTGTCGTTCATAAGTTCTGCTTCCTACAGTTTACTTTCTCTGGCTTTTTTCGGCACATTAGACATTTGTTGCCTTCGTGCAATTTCCTAATACAAATTCGTTACTTGTACGTAGTGATCCTTTTTCTAGACACTCTAGGTAAAAACACTCGACAAACCAAGTAAATTGTACCATCAAGCCTAGCTTGCTTCTGCAGCTTAAAAATTGCTCCGCAAGTCTTCCCCTTGGTCAGGATTTACGAAGCATATAATAAATGATGATAACATCATTGTGAGCATTTGCAGTCGTAGCGACTAACAGAAAGAAGATTATTCACGATTCACAGGAAGAAATCGTAAATTTCGTGAAATGACTTGAAAATGTAAGAGCATCTGCATTGGTTGAGCGGCTGCTGGAAGGAGGTGCTCCAGCAGTTGCTAAATCCGCACGTGCTCCAGCATGTTCCAAAATATTTGCCTTCAATTGGCCTTCACCTGCTCCAAACTGCTAGATTTACTCACTGATGCAGATTTTCCAACTCTAGCACGTTTCAAAATACTCCACCAGCTGCCAGATTTTCTCATTGATGCACATGCTCTAACGACCAAAGATGAGGTAAAGCCGGCATTAGTTGGTAGAGTTTGATTCTCACTTCGTTTTTATGTTAAAAGTAGCTTGTGAAAATGTGGAGTCAAAGATGGTCAACCCAGGGCAGCTACGCCGAACTGTGTTGACTTTATAAACGGGTAGCAAAAACTAGTCGTAGGAGAAACGAAAACAAAGAGTCGTTGAGTCGTCAACGCGAATCCCGACGCTCTTTTTTTCTCTGTTGCTGAGTTCACACACTTCCCCTTTCTTTCCTTCCTCGTCGTCGATTTGGGTTTTTGTTGTTGTCAATACGTGTCTCAATGGGCCCCACTCTCTTCGTTCGACTCCTCTTCGCCGACCTTTTTTCGATTTCCTCCATCGTCTTCCTTCTTCCTCTTTCTTCTCAACCACCTCCGCCGACGTGCATCGTCGTCATATTCACGCCTCCTCAACCGCGTGAAATTTGAAATCAGCGTCACGCGGATTCTGCTGCGTCGGTCAATTAAACCCTAGATCTGGAAATTTAGTGGATTGGATTTTATTTGATTGGGTTTGGTGTGTTGGGGAATTGGTTAGATTTGCCGGTTTCAACATGGCGCCGGCGGCGGCGGCGGCTGATTTTCAGGTCGATTCTGGTGGTGAGGTGCAAGCTGAGACGAAACTGTGTTCTGTTGAGCTTGTGAAGTCTGGGAAATACTGTCATCAGGTAGCTTCAAAAGGCCTCTATTTTGATTAATTTGGCAGGAGCTGAATCAATAATGATTTTGTGTTGGTTTAGGGCTTAGAGTTAATTAATTATTTTATTTTTGAATTTGTAAATTGTAGTGCCGACAAAGGACGGATAATTTCATGGCAATATGTAGGAATACGAGTAAGAAGCCTTGCCCGCTCCACTACTGCTGTAGATGCCTTATGAATAGGTCCCTACTTGACTCCATGTTTGTTTGTTGTTTTCTTGTTTTAATCTGGTATGTTTAGATAATGTTTGTTGAGTGAACTGATAAAACTGTGAACAGATATCGTGAAAATGCGGATGAGATGGTGGCATTGGGAGAATGGCACTGCCCTAAGTGCAGAGGGATTTGTAACTGCAGCGTCTGCTCGTACGTAATTTAGCGGTTAATCTTTATGTAAAAAAAGTTATCTATGGTTCTCTTTCTGTTTAGGGAACTTACGCTGGTGTTATGCAGGAGAAAAAGTGGCGGGAATGAAGAGGTTCCCGAGGTTTTTGGTCGTATAGTTGCGGACTACTCGTTGCTTTCTGATGAGATACCTCGGTTCCTGATTGATCTGAACTGTGATTTGAATGTTGATGCTGTCAATGGCTTTGAAATCGCAGGTGGCTCTGCTGAGGTGGGAAACTTGTGCTTGCATAAATTAGATGTTGATGAATATACAAATGTACATGAAGCGAACTTGTCTTTGAGATGCATAGGTATCATACGCAGTGGTGTCATTTAAGTTGAATCCTGTTGTTTATTTTACCTGTTTGGCAGGCTTCTACGTCTACCTCACTTGGAATTGGAACACCCTGCAATGAATTAAGCTCATGTAAGATCCCTGTTACCATCATTCAAGTACTAATGAATTCTTTTGTATTTATGTTTAAAAGTGACCGTTACCACAGCTTAGTTGAAATTTTTATAAAATTATTCTATACTTATGTGTTTTGCTTAGTGGAGAGCACAATTCGTTGAATTCTGTTGTACCAAAATATACCGAAACAACCAATTCGGTTCGGTAAATTCGGTAAATCCAGAATTACCAAATGCTCAACCCTTGTTATGCTTGAATTTTTATCTGTTATGAATACCAAATCGTAATGCCTAACATGTTACTGCACTTACTTTATAGATACCATCTTGCTAGCAAACCAACTTCATCGTTATCGGATAGATGCACAAAATGAGAACTGCTTGGGAGGCAGCTACTTTCCATCAGAGATCCATGTGCCAATGCCACTTGGAATTGATGCGAATCAAGTAGCTTCCATTAAAATGTCTTCGGAAGATATTGGCCCTGCTCTGCAGTTATTAGAGTTTTGTAAAACTTTTGGACAGGTTTGAATTACTTGGCCTTGTAGATATGCTACGCCTTAGATTTATCTTATCATATATATATTATTGGTTTATGGTTGCATTTAAAGTCATTGCTTATTTCCAGTCAAACTGATACCATGTGTTACTTTTGTTGTTATGGTAATAAGTAGCTCATTAATTACTAATTGTTACACGCAGCGAGTTTCCTTTCAAGTAATGCGTCCGTATCTAACTTCTTCCCTTCAAATTAATTACGTATACCCTTATTTACATAACTTGTATAGTGAGAAATACTGAAAATGTATGTTGGATAATAGCTTGGTAGCACTTGATGAGATTTTTATCTATGAGTATAGAGAGCATTTTCGTTGCTATGAACTTGCATGCCATTTATCGAGAGCAGCTCAGTATGTTTACAATTTTCTGTCTTGTGAGTTGTCACATTTTTCTCATTTGCTGATATGTTTCTATGTCAGATTTTTCTCATTTGCTGATATGTTTCTCTGTGAAATAGGTTTTTTCTCTTAATGAGGATGATCCAGAGATATTACTACAAGATCTATTTGACAAAAGTAACAGGGAAGCAAGTCGAAGGCCAGCATTTGTGTTTCAAGAGAAAATAATCTCCATGATTCAGGAGGATAGAGAGGAAGAGTACGTCCATTGCTCTAATTTGCTTATTCAGTAGTTTTATGTGCTATCTACCTTTCTGCTACACATACTTGTCATCTGGCTTCTACCCATGCCTTATTTATTGATATAATATTTTGTTTTGTGTCTACCACAATCAGATTTACTGTGCCAATTATTGAGATGAATGGGGACAGCGATGGAGAACCATCTTGTAAACTTTGTGCCTTGAATTTCCTTTGTGACGAGGCTCTCAACACAAGGTATATGTTAATCGTTGAGTATGTTCTATTAAGTCTACTGCATTTTCTTTGGTGATTTGAAATGTCTGCCATAGCTGACATTTTGATTATGCCTCCAGTGTTATGCGTAACTTTATTAACGGTTACAGAAGAGACAGAGAGTCAGTTTGTGTCTCTGAAATCAAATCATCCTGTCCTCTAACTTCTGCGGTAATGTTATCATCTATTTCTATCTTTTGTATTGTGACACCTGAATAGCTTCTGAGGATTGAAAGTCATTCCCAGGACAAGACTGAGTATGCTGTAACAGATCAGTCGGAGATCGTGGACCCTGACAAATCACCTACCAGTAAGTTCTGATTCTTCATTATATTGCTGCTGCACATTCTGAGTTCCATGCCTTCCATGAAATAGAAAATATCAGTTGCTTCCTTTCGCATTTGATTTTTCCTCTGTATATATCCATTCATACTTTATCCATTTAAAAATTTCTCAAGTATTCAGTTGTCTACTTGTGAATTACCACTGTCTGCGGACACTTCGCGTTTTGTATTCGCAGTACTCAGTTCTACGAACTACATCCTTCGACTTCTGTTTTGTGCTGTGTGTATGGTCAACTGATTGGACTCTTTGTGGATTCTGTTGCTAGTTGATAACTAAGTCTGAAGCCTATATATATATGCAATAATGCCAATACAATTACTGTTACTGTACCTGAGTTTTTTTTGGAACAACTACTTCTGTTGTGTGCAATATGCAAATTTAATTACCATAAAACCTAAAATATGCTGGATGCATATGCTTAGCACAAATATCGGCAAACTAACAATTCACTAATAATGTCACACTTTCATTTAATGCGTACAATAGATTTGGAGTTTGTGAGTGAGTAACAATATGTATGTTCATTTATGTAGAGAAATTCAAACCAGATGCGCTGCGTTCAGAGCCCAAGTATGTTAATGCGTCCGGTCAAAAGTTTTGGAATTTTAACAGCTCCTCCAGCGACATGGATATTTATGTGCAAGGTTCATCTTTTTTCCGCTTCTTAAATCTTGATGATACAACATGATTCCTGATGTATTTATATCCACATTAGATTTTGGAGAAGAACTGATGGCTCAAGACAAATGGCTTAAGTTCAACCCTCAACAGAAAGACTTGGTAGAGAAATACCTCTCCTCTCTAAGGTATCCTAGTTCACGAATCAAGTAACAAGGCCTTTTATTGCAACAGTTACATTCATTAATTTCCGCAGCTGAACATCCGTGTTTTTCCCATATTTTACTTAACTTCTAACCAGATGAGTTTACCACCTAGAGGTACATGTTACAACACTAATGAGTTTTTACATTACTGTTTTGCAGCGGAAGGACTTCAAAAAAAAGAGGCAACATGTCCTCTCTTGGCTAATAACTGACATAGGAAATCACCCACCCTAATCTTTAATTCTCATGTTTGACAGCTAACCAAGACCTCAAAACATCAGCAAACCGCAAAGGAGACCGAAAGCTTCTAGTTTTAGCACACATGCTGTTTTCCTTAAACCTACTTTGTATCTTACATCCAGCTTCTCCTTCATCAATTTAAGCTGTATGTTCTCTAAGAAAGAGATTATGCAGGACTTAGACGTTGATCCAGACTAGGCTGTAATTTAATGTGCATTGCCTTCTAGGAATTAGGAAAAAAGCTTCGAATGCCATTGATTTAAACTATGGACTTTCGTTTATCTTGCGGATGGTTTCCAGACCCGGTCAACTTCCCTACTCATGTCAGTTCATCTTCTCCAGGAGAAGTCCAAACTGCTCAGAAGCTGATCTATTCAGAGAAGGTATCTGAAACTTGTTGCACTGTACTAGCCACCAAATAGCATTTGAATTTATGCAAAGTATTAGGAATTATACTGACTGATCCGCAGTACCAAAAATTGTTAATGGCCGCTGCTCGGAGCAATGGCTATACTATTATACCCACCCAGGTTCGAAACCTGGATGCGGACTATTTAATCATTTTATTATTTGTCACAAAATATGTAGAGTAGAAAGACTAAAGGAAAAGCCGATAAATTTTTCGTACGGGTATTTTTGTGTGTGTTTATGCGATGTTGGAAACTCTGTAATGAAGAAGTCGGTTTTGCTTATTGTTCATCGAGTGCCGCCTTTCAAGGGTAGTGTTTCGCAATGTGAATGGATACTTTCAGTCTAAGAACAGAGTATTCCAGGATAACCTTCTGATATAAGAAGCCACTATGCGTTGCATTACTCCATCCGTTCGACGAGAGAATGTTTTACATAACGTTGGAGACTCTCCCACTTGTTTAACGATCTCATCAAGTCAGACTTTCCTCGAGTACTACTAAAATTTACTTGTCAAAACTAGTACTATATTGTCTATACTTTGCATTTTGGTCTACCTTATTTCTTTTTAGAGTGTCGCCTTAATTGGTTTTATCCTTTGTTTTAAATGAAAGTTTTCTTTCATACTTTATATCTTACATTATGTTGTTTTTTGTACTTTATTTTCATCGATTTACTTTATTATATCATTATTTCTTAATTTTCGCGTAGAGAACCAAATGGGTCCGGAGTGAGTATCATAATAATCAAATAGTTTATATATAAGAAAGTTATTCCAGGTTACCATGTGACAAATATTATTGATCATTACATTCGTCTTGCGTACTTAAGTGATTATGGAGCGACCCTTATAATGAATTGAAAACCCAAGGAAGTGAGATTAAGAACTATATAACCCTAACACTGTTACCCTGTGACTTTTGAGGCATATCAAGTATGTGTTATGCAGTTACATTACATATTGCAACTTAATTAATTAAGGTCATGTGCCAGAAGCATGTACGGCTCCATAGTTATCTTCCAAGCTATATGAAAGCAACTAGTAACATCACATTGCAGAAACCACCAAACCCTGGAAAGTCATCTTCAACCAATTCATGTGGTCCTTCTGATGTATGTCAGCCCTAGCTGTAGAGGATAGGGTTTTCAGCCTTGGAATTATAGAGCAAGGACAAAGAGACCACTAGAGAGAATTAGAGAGAAGGGGCATCATATTGTATTAACTATCATCGTGGCCATATTAATACAAGAGGGGAAAGTTGGATGAGTATGGGAATTATAAGGCATGTATAAATGGAAAAAAGTTGGTGTCGAGAAATGGGTGTATAGTGAAAGCATGGGTTAGTCATTGTAGATGATCAGACTAATCAGATTATCTCTTCTTTAAAAGCCTAAAAGGGACTTCAGATGAGATGAGGTTGTAGTAGTAGTATTGGCTAGGGTTGTCCGGTATCTGTGTACTGCAGGTGGAATGGGATTCAAACATCATATATGAGTATGTGTTGGGTGGGAACATCTTCCGGTATAAAAATCTCCAATGTGAAATGATATTGTAACAGAAAGTTAATTAGGTCTGGCGTCCTTACTAGGAGTTTCATCAAAGTTAATTTGGTTAAGTTATGTGGCCATTTCTTCGCACAGTTTTTGTGAAAATATTTTGTGTCCTAATTTTAATGTGGACTTGGTATCTTAAGCGTCATTTGGACTTGTACTCGAGCGCACATCTTATGTGACGACTTATACTTCAATTACCCTAATTTCGTTAACTAGAAAGATACAAAGTTCATACATCACGTTAAAATGGTGTAAGCATTCTACCTATAATTATTCAACCTTTAAAGTTACAATGGAATAAAACGTTACAATGTAGTAATTGTTGGTTAGTAAAAAAGCCTAAAAATGCTCCATGTTCTCTCCATTGATAGTCAATATTGGAGGATGACATATCACTGGCCCAGAGGGGTTTTGTAAGAGACAATGTAGTACCTTCGCATGAAGTGATTTAATATCACTACACTATAGAATGTTGTGGCATATACAGTTTGTGAATAAAGGCATTTCGCTTTAGAGAAAAAGTTGAGAAGGAGATAAGCACGCGTCATAACATAGGAACAAAACCAAAGAAGATATACACATGACGCACATACAAATAAATTCAACTCAAAGTTCTCACTTATTTGCTTTTATGTGCTCAATCAGATGGCACATTTTGATACAGTCATTGTTCATGATGTGTGGCTCTGTGGGTGTTAATATTTCTCTCTTTAGATTGAAGGTAACATCTTGGCCGGTCAAGGTAGGGTGGAACCCCCACACATTATTCCAGTCAGGGTGTGGAGGTGGAGTCATTTGTTCTTAGAACGATTCAGTGACTTAATATCTTAAAGAGTTATGAGAGCATACGAAGTGTTGTGAAGTTGAATGGGTAAAGATGTTGTGCTTTTCGACTCGTGCTTGGAAGAAAGATTATAAATGTATGATAAATTTTTATACTTAACTGTAACTCGATCATTATCGGGGAAAAATGTTATTCATATAACACTCCCAAACGGAAGCTCAGTTTTCTTCATCTTTGGAAGCTAATTAATTTTGATACATCATGGAGTCATTATTGAGATAGAAGCAGTTCCTAATTAATGTGATATTCAAAGAGCATTATCAACTAATGAGATGGAGAATGGGCAAGAGTGTCAATTTCTAGAACCAACCCTAGTTTGAATCTTGTAGGGGTAAAGTGAGTTTCCTTTGTCGAGTAGGCCTAGATAGGTAGTATATGAATTAATAATAACAAGTTTTTTTTATAAAAAAAAAAGATGGAACGAGATTGTTGTCCTTTCAAGAGTCCCCTTGGGGTATATAGATACCAAATTTTGTGAAGTGTTGCACCATACATATAACCCTACCCTCAATCTTGTACTGTAGGAGTTAAGATGCACATATATATAATCTTCATGAACTTGAAATTTTCCACACAAAAACTTAACATATTTTCTTTATAATTAAGCTGGTCAAAGATCAAACAAATTCCAGAAATCAAGATGCATATTAGGAGGCTTGTACTGAATCGATCACCAACTTACAGATTATAAGAGGTTGATCGATATATTTCCTGTTATAGACGCTCACAAAAAATATTATATTATTGAAGTAATCACCCGAAAAATTATTTAGAACCCGTCATGCTCTACCATCTTCGATCTTTATCCGTTATGGTTACACACATCTTTCTTTTATGACATTCTACATGACTTCTTTATACTCTCACTCTCTCCAAAAGTCTTCATACAATGCACTAGCTCTTCATATAACTCAGCTTACAAAGACATGATGATTCTAAAGAGCATATGATTCCTTCTCTTCAGTTCCTAGTAAGTTGTGGTGGGCAATATTGGTGCTATGTACTTTGAGCTCCCAAACAATCTAAGTTGTACTATCCTTGATAGAGAACTCCCTCTATGTAGCTAGCTGTATCTGATGCTCTTGCTCTCCTCTATCAACAAGTGTTCTCTATAAACCCATAGACATTATACACAATGTTTCCTGCTGATGATAGCAATAGCTTCACTGTTCCATACTCAGATCAGTTTTTACTTTATTCAACCCTTCTTGATGATGCTGATACTGATGACTACAACCATAACCCATATTCCTCTTTCTCATTCTATGATCAAAACATGGCTCACCCTTTTTTCTTCTCGTCGGATGACCAGCAGCTTGAGCTTCAAAACAGCCCCTTGGCTCAACATCATGAAGAAGAACCCATGTTAGCAGCTTTTGAAGAGTTTACAATGGCTGAGACAAGCACAAACAGCCGAACTAGCTTAGGGGCATATTGCACAACGGAGAACTTTCAACACAATGGCCTGGCAAGTGATCCTAATGGAATCAGTACTAGTTCAGTTGGGAGTATGAAGATTGATAAGGTGAGTAAAAATGTGAGTTTTTCAAAAAAAGATCGGCATAGCAAGATCAACACAGCTCAAGGTCCAAGGGACAGGAGAATGAGGCTCTCTTTGGACATTGCTAAGAGGTTCTTTAGTCTGCAAGACATGCTTGGTTTCGACAAGGCTAGCAAAACAGTTGATTGGCTGCTCTCTAAATCACAATCAGAGATCAACAAGGTTGCGGGTAGCAAAACACATGATGGAAATAATTTTGCAAGCAAGAGTAGTGACTCTTTGGGCGCAAGTGAGTGTTGTGAAGAGGTGTCTGAAGTTGTCAACAAAGATGACATATCTCAAAGTGGAGAGCTAGATACTAACATGGTGAATAAAAAGTCCAGTGCCAAGACGAAGAAGAAGAGTACAGGTAAGGTATCAGTGTCTTTGCGCAATGGATTCAACAACCTTGCTAAAGAGTCGAGAGAGAAAGCAAGGGATAGGGCTAGAGAAAGAACCAAGGAGAAGATGCTGTTATGCACTGAGAATGCGAATCGCTTATCAAGCATGGATCAAAATATGCAGAATCAGGTTCTAGGGCCTCATGCTTACATTTTTGTAGATCAAGGGCACTCTATGACTAATCCAGATGAATCACTGGCAAATACCTTGCAATGGAATCCATCATCCTCTCGCACTTTTAATAACCTGCAACAGCAGATCAGTGGAACTTCTCATCAGGTAACAAACCTAATTCAGTCCAGTATCATACGTCATCTCTTTACATATTATATGAGTGTAAGTACTTAACTGTGACTTACTTTCAGTTTCCCTTTGAAGACCTTCAGTTTTATGCCAAACCATGGGAGACCAACAACTAGGTTAACTCTATCGTCTCTTTTGAATTGTCTATATTGCAGTATGCTTATGTTTTCGATCAGTCGAATAAATGAAGTTGTGATCTTGGTTTTGTCATTATTATCTCATTGTAAGTAGCGTGTGTTGTACATAATTATAAATTTGTTGTAATGCATAATTCTCTATGAAGAGGTTTTCAAGCATTCACTTGTAGTCGTCGAAATAAAAACATATGTGTGTGTATATGATCAAGCACAAAATAAAAGAAAACCAGTTCAAAGTAAACCTTGTTTTACCAAAAAAAAAAAATTACTTCACGAATAATAATTATTAACCCTAAATATGAATTACAGGTCATATAAATTATCTGGCAAGTGTTCTTAGTTGGCTTTTTTAAGGTTAGATTGAATATATATAAGTGTATAGATATTATATTTCCTGTCTTGGAAAATTCTATCCAAGATCGTGCTACTTAAGATGGTGCAAGTTATCCCTCTTTAAAGCTAAAGTCAAAATGAACTAGCAGAGGCCTATGATTGTTGTCTTCTAGAACTCGAGGATTCGAAGAAAGTTATGTCTTCAATATATTGCAGCCGATAAAAACCTAGAACGGAAATTCCTAATTGAGAGTCATGTGTGTATGATTGATCCTAGTTAGCATGCTCAATGGACTGATTGACAAGTAAATTCAAATCATATCAAGTTATCAACTGAATATGAGTTCGGAAAGACAAGCATATATCACTTGCACGCTACTCCTAGATTGTGCGCCGCATGTGCTATGTTGAAGTCATTTTGTCACGGTGTATAACATGACCCACAGGTTTTCGACGAATCCTTCTGGTGAGTCTTATCTCCATCATATATTGATGCCAGATGGTCCTTTTCACGGTGAGGATCGAATTAAAGTTACACTAAAAGATAGATAGGAACAAGTGATAATTTTTATTCCCTGGGATAAATCCACATTGGCAGTTTGCGTGGATGTTGATAGTAAAAGAAACAAATAGAGTTCACGAAGTTTATATTTTGATGCACTCGTGTTAATGCAAAGGTTATATATATATATATATATATTTAGTATGGAAGGCTTGTCCTTCATCTAGAAGACATGGCTAAACCACTTCTTTTTTGCAAACTTGTAGGTTTAATTTCTATTGGGTTGGAGAGGCTAAAAATCTTGCAAGTGTGAGTGCCAAGATGTACATGTCTCGTTCAGATTTATATATACACGAAATACAAAATACGTTAAACTCAAGAAACGTGTAAGAGATGATCATGTGTAGGAGCTGAATTGTCAAAAAGGATGAGCATTTAGCATATGGATATCTGAGATTTAAGTGTACTATGTTGTCTAACGTGTGTGTGTTTTTTTTGCAAGGTAGTGGAGTTCCTTGGTTGGTACCTTTCAATATCTTGATAAAGAGGATGGCCACAAAACAGTGTAAGGTAGCGAGGAATCAGTCCATGTCTGTCACTTTCTTTCATTTCTTTTCCACCATCAAACTGAATGATTAGGGTTTTCATATGAAATCCCCACTACATTGATAATAGCTAGCCTCTACAAAGCATTTGTGTTTTGATATTTTGCGCAACCTTGGCTCTAGGGTTTTCTTGGATTTCTTTTCAGGTCAGCTTCGCTGACATTGTCAAGATCATTTGATCAAGGGTTTGGACGTGAGAAGAATGTGATTAGCACGAATACTATTAAGTAGCAGCCAGTGTTTATTTTATTTGTTGTTGCATCCCTATTGTGGATTACGGTTTGTTTTTCTCCCAGTCTTTTAGACTTGTACAGAAGTTTAGATTTGTGTGTTCTGCAGCTAAAGTGTTTGTCTATAGATGTTTCTAAAATATATTTCATATAGTTGCTATTTGCCGTAATATCGTTCTTTTGGAAAATGGACGAGAGAGGATCGATAAAGAAGTTCTGAGACGATTTTTCAACATGAAGAACTTGATGGTGAATTGGACCTTATGACCGAAGGAAATTTGGTGATTAATTAAGCAGTGGCTGGGGGGGATTGAAGGGAATGTTTCAACAGACGATGTTCTGCAGCTAGGTTAGTTGTTTCTTCAAACAGGGTTTCCTAAGGTTTGTTAAACTAAACGGGGTTGTGAGGGAAAGCTAGGTAGAGTATAAATTTCTATTTCAGCTGGGGTGTATGAGATGCCGAAGGTTCAAGTTTTTGAGGTCTTAGCTCTTTACTACGTCCACAAACACAAGGCCAGCACACACAAAAGGACCTTTACCATTAGCAGAATTCATAGAACATTGCAAAGCAAAATTAATGGGTTTTAGGGTTCATGTGTGTACACAGGTTACTGAACTAGAGAAATTGAGGATGACCAACTCGAAAGTAATCATATGACATTAAAGCTCCAAATTAAACTGAAAACTCTTTTGTCAATCAGAAAAGAAGAAAAAAAACTATATACAAAAAAGAGAAAATCCAGATCAAGTGTTTCAATTCAAAATGCAAGTGTATAGTAAGAATTATAAAATTAACAAAGTGACCAGACAACCCTACAACTAAGAACAAATAGTTCAGACATGGAGAAAATGCACAGCTCATGTCAATTTGTAGAGAATGGGAGGATACCCAGTGCCCTAAAGCTAGTTTTGGACAATACAACAAAACAAATATTGATCTGAATAATACATTTCCAGCTGAACCACCCTGGTCCATCTTCGTGTGGGAGCAAGTTATTCAGATATAACTTTCTAAGGCAGATCTGATCCTCAAGGTAGCTAAATCGTAACAAGTTAAAAATACTAAATGCGAGAACAACTCTAAGAGATTGGCATCTAAGATGAGAAAGAAGAAGAACGATTCAGAATTACAAAATGTAGATCTAAACATGTGAGAGAGAGAGAGAGGTAGAGAGAGAGAGAAGGAAAGTAATCACAGGGAAAGAAAGGAAACACAATAGCTTTGAGAACAATAGATTAAACTGAAACCCTACTTTTGGCAATGGGAAACGAATAAAACACTAAACAAGCATTGTTCTTGACTGTGGGCGCTTGCTTCTTTTATTTTATTTTGCTACAGTAACAGTGTCCAGCCCACAATGACATAAATTTAGGGATTGCTATTTTGAACTGGATACTAAAGTATTGAATTAGGTCAAGGTCATGCACTTCAAAAGATGTATTTTTCCAATCCTCTTTGGGTTCTCCTATACTCCTACTTGAAACAATGTCGCTTTACAACATTGATATAAATGATATCCCAACTTCGTCCGCAAAAAAGATTGACGAGTCATGTACGATTATTGAAAAGAGTTAATTGAACAAAATAAACACTATAATACATAATTTTGCACAAAATAACCACTATAAATATTTTTCACATAATTACCTATATAAAACTTTAAATTAACAAATGAACATTTTTGTTAATATGAAAATTTTCATAATTTATTTTTAAAATAAAAAATATTTAAAATATTTAAAAAATATAAGAAATAAATTATATTAAATTTAAAATAATTTAAAATATATTAAACCTTAATTTTTATTTTTAATAACAAATGTTTTAAAAACTATTTTTTTAAATTGAAAACTTTTTTAAATGAACCAAACAAAACAACGTTATCTATATATCATGTATATTTGGTATATTTGTTTTACTTATTTTCTATTTTTAATTTTTTTAAAGTTTTTAATATTAAGAAAGGTGGTTATCTGTTAATTTGAAATTTATATAGGTGCTAAATTGATTTTTTAAAAGTGGCGGTTTTATGCAAAAAAAAATATATTATAATGATGGTTTAGTGCAATTAACTCTATCGAAAATGAAAATTTGATGAGTTTGATACTTGACGGGTCAGAGTAATACTTTAATAGATGGATGAAGAACTTTGTATAATTGTATGATCCAAATATGACCGATAAGCCGCACAAGGAGTAGCGGCCTATCAGTCAGCTCTTGGTCTTCCATCGATGAGGTCAAGAGTTCAAGTCTTTTTGAGTACACATCCACGGTTTGAGTTCAGAATTTATCCGGTCCTTGAGCGATTAAGAAATAATTTTTTTAAAAGACTAGGTTAAGATCACTCACAAGGGCAATCAAGAGAATCTTTGTCAACTAATGAACAAGGTATATTAAACAGTTATCTGGATAGATGTGTACTCTTAAATAAGGTTTCCGAAGGAATGGTCTTGGAGAAAATGCTCATGGTAAGCTCGCCCATATGTCGAAGTAGAACTAGCCTAGCAGTTAGTACAAGACATAAATATTGCACGCGTGCCAAAGAGTCATTTTCAAACACTAAACCTAAGCAAGCACATACATGTACACACAAGTCTTCATATCTTCCTCAAATCACTCAAC
>JAWWMW010000675.1:434597-453721 GCA_035048345.1 Echeveria elegans
CATGACCGTATAGTCAAATAGATGTTTTCGATTTTGTCCATACCTTTAATTTTTTAAATTTAAATTTACACAGACCTCACATGCTCAGACCACAAGCACCCCAGCTTATCAAACATCACAGGCTCAGACCATAATTGTAAAATAAAAGTAGGTAAGAGAAAGAATGAAAAGTAACTAGATTGGAGAGAGAGAGTTTGTGAGAGTAGAAAATATTCTATTTAAGAAAATGATAAGTATATTTTGAGATGTCAAAAAAGGAAAAAAGAACTATAATATGGGACGGAGGGAGTAAGCACCACCCCAGCTTATCAAAATGAAGTTGTATGCCCTATTCTCCTCCCGTTCCCCATTTTCGAAAGGAAATATGTATATAAAAAAATGTGTTATGGTATATCCGATCGGAACGTTATACGTCACAGCACCAAGCTTTCTTGCATTTCTTGCACTCACTTTATCGTTACTACTCTAGTCCCAGCCAATTGCAACCAAAATCATAAAACACAATAAGACATTTCATATTATTCCCTCCGTCCCATATTGTTATTCACATTGGATAGTTAATGCGGTTTTTAGGAAAATTATGTTATGTGAGGTAAAATTAGGAAAAAGAATGAGTGGGAAAGTGAATAGATTGGAAAAATTTTGAAAATGTGAAAGAAAAAGTTTTCCATTTAAGACAATGAGAAGAAAATTTTGAGACACCTAACAATGAAATGGAAAGAAAAATATGGATGGACAGAAAAATATGGGACGGAGGCTTACTGTAGAACATAATATACCAAAGCAAGTAAATAAATTACCATCATCATTAATAATCAGAAATCACATTTAACGAACACACACCCTTACACAGCAGGCATCATCAACTTGAAATAAAATTACAACAAAACAAGGACTGAACCTCAAAGGCGGAATAAAGTGAGAGCTTAACTTCAATCAAGCACCAGGAGCAGCATCCTTAACTTTGTTCTGTAAATATCCACCATACTCCTTTGCATAATCCTTCACATGACTAGCCGTGTCGACAATCCTGCTCCTTGCATAATCCAATCTTCCAGCTCCCGGCGGATTCATCCCTTTGAAATATTTATACATCCAAGATCCACCAGTCACCATTCCTAAACCGATTCCACACACACCCAGGATGGAACCTATTGTTATGATTGTACAGATTGCGAGAGGGATCCATATAGGGCTGGAGATGAGAATGATGGGCGAGAAGACGATGAGGCCGAGGACAGTGGTTGTTAGGGTGATTCCAGCTAGGATCAGGAGGATGGCTACGGTGATGATGAGTGTGAGGATTCCAAGCATCTGGGTTGAGTTTGGGGAGTGGGTTTGGAGGTTGGAGAGGAAGGATGTGATGGGGTTTATTCTGATGGCTTGTTGCCTGTGTCGATCAGCCATTGTGAGATTCAGATCCAGAAGGTGGAAACTGGGAATGGGGCGATGTTATGAAAGGTTGAATGAATGAAACGGATCTCCAGATTTGGGAGGTGGAGGAGGAAGGTGAGGGTGGCAGGTGTGCGTTGGGATCTACATGCAGAGAGCCCACGTGTGCTTCAGACATGATGCCACAATGTTGAAGGGCATGACTGTCCTATCTTGTCTCATTTCATAATTGTCTGGGTCAATCCTGGAATTGTCATTGTTCCGAAACTTCAGGTGAAAATCTTAAACTTCACTTAAATCACAATTCAATGTGATTGTGTCTGTTTCTTGAACGGTATGAGATTGCTGTGGTCGGAGGCAATGACCAGTTCCATTAGTCTTTCACAGTCTATTTCAAAGGTTTTGTATTTGAGGGGAGTCCAACTTCTGTCCAGGATCTGATGCAGAGGAGGGGTTGTGTGGTTCCATGAGGGATGCATAATTGTTGCTTTTCAATCTGGTCGCCTTTGATGGAGAAGACTTGTTCAGGTGCGCCAGCAGTGGCTTGCACAGCCTGGGTTGCGTGGACACGGCATTTTGGTCGCCGTTCCCGTGTCGGACACGCCGACACACAGCGGTTTGCGGCCTGCGTCGGGCGAATTCACCTTCTCCGTCGATGTTGGTCCTTCTTTCCGATTCTCCGCCGGTTCAGTACCAAATTGAAATCAAGATAAATACTGGGTCAGCTCGTCAATGGATGTGCTCATGTTTACTCTTCGTTTCTTTCCTCGGCGAATGAGACATTTCCTCCATCTTGGACTTCCATAGGATTCTGACTGTAGGCGCTGGACATGGATGGAAAATGGATAGATGAATAGTATCTCATAAAGTGGTTTTTAGCTTCCTCGAGATAGTTTCCAGCATTGAGGGCTTCCGGCAGCAATTCGACTTTGATCCTGTGATCAAGAAAGGCAGTCATGTATGTAAATATGTTGCAGACCTGACTATTGTATTCACGAGACTTTCTTGACATCTCTTCCAAAGAGTGTTTCAGCCAATCTAGGCATTGCTATGGTATCAGAAATGTGATCCATGAAAAACAGCATAATGACGATTGTGGGAAACTTGCTTGTGCACATGTCATTAGTAGTCTTGTAGAAAGACTCCAGATATAGATATGAATATATGACACTGCCTGCTTTCTTCTCGGAATTGCATGACAACAACTTTGAACCAGATAACACATCCTCGTATTTTTTGATGCGATTATCGCATCGATGGATTTCCCAGCCTGCATTTAACAAACAATCATTATGCTTTCCTTTGGTTCAAATATTCTATCAAGTGTCCAATAATACTGTTTGTACCCTAAACGAAACTATGTTCTTCCAGACAACAATGTATATCATTCATTAAGGCGGCACCGAGCCACCGATTATTTTTTTACATTTGATAACCTTGGAATGGGGATGCACAAGCAGGGCCATAATGCAATAAGTACATTTCAAAGTAGAAATTGTTACATGAAGACATGAATTACTAAAAAGTTCTCAACTGACACCAGAATGTACCTTGCACACGATATCCAGCATTTGGTAATTGCCACTCCACCGCGTTGAAGTATCTAGGGGGAAATCCAATTTCCCTCTTGATAAGCCATTGCCATTTGAGTGAAGTCCTCGGACATTTCTTTAGACGCATTCAACTCTAAAGCAATTTCCCTGGCCTTATTAATAACCGGCTTTATTGCCTTCAATACATCATCTATGTTGATATTCAAAGTCAGAGCAGCACATGGTAAGTAGCAAAAGGGACCCAGAACGTCCATTTCCTGTTTAAGGCTATGACATGCTTGTATAGCGTTTGTACTGTTATGATGGGTGCAAGAAAGAACTTTGCAGTCCAGATTATATACTTTGAGGACTATGGTTAGTGATTCATATATTTCAATGGCACCACAAGGAAAAAATATTCGGCATACATCCAGAAGCATCTTCTGGAAGGACCAATTTTCGTCAACCCACTGACAGGTAATACCCATGTAAAATATCTGCTCATGAGAAGTCCAAAATTCAAGGGCCGGTGAAATTTTAGAAGAAACACGATCCAGATATGCCTTAACATCATCCCGCATGCATCTAAAAACCTCATGTAATACCACTTGGTACTTATCTCCGGGCCACAGGCTGACAGCTGGATTCAAAATTTAAACGAACTGACCAGCCACTTTTCATGTAATGCAGGAGGGATTATAGCTTGAATTAGCCACTTGATGACCAACCAATTCAGATGGTCATAATCCAGCTGTGGCTGTTTGTGCTGCGCTTGAGGTTGAGATTTTTTAGCAACAACTACAGACTGAGGAGCCGATGCGGTCACAGTTTCATTTTTGTCATATCCTGGATGTCGATTTGAGAGATGTCTTCCTAAATTACCTACTCAAAAGCAAAATAGAACGATCATAGTACCTTTTAAACATGGAAAAATGGGAATCGTATTGCAGACACAAAATGTCTGAAACAAAAAAGGAGCAATTAGCAATGGAAAATATGAGTAATTGAAAATTTCAATACCAGTGGCTGTAGCGATAGAATAGCTCTGGCCACAGAACTGGCACCTCCGGGTTTTGCCATCAGGAGCAGTTTCAAAATACTTCAAATAAACCGACGTCATGTTCTTCTTTCTAGTCTTTGATGAAGAGCTCGCATTCCCCTTATCTGAAGCTCCTAATCGATTTGCTACCCCCCTCAATATTAGACACCGCCAAATCCATCACCAGTTTAGAATCAATATCTATCCACATTCCAAACAAACAAAAAAAACTCTATCATTCACTCAAGTCATAAAGAACCCAGCTTTATATATAACTAAGCAACAGCTGAGAATCCTCCCCTCCAACAAGAATAAGCCGCACGACTCAACAACTATCATCACTCAAGTCCCCTCTCCTGTTCTCCAAAAAAAACCAAACTTTCTCAAGGTCACATAATCAAATTACACAATCCATAAAAGAAGCAAACACCACAGTCCTTCCGCCCTCAAACCGTTAAAAAGATAACCATAAACTACCTTTATAAGCCTTGAACGCATTGGCCATGTTCCAATCCATTTGCTTTCGCAACTTATAGCTTCCACCTGATGCAGATTATAGCAATACCTTCTATCAAACTCCAAACATCACATAACAGGCTCAACTACACAACTAGCGCTTATCAAGTCAATACAGAAAACAAAACACAGTCATATAGCCACTGACCTAGCAGTAGTAATAGTTCAATCAACGCAGCACCACTCTCCAAAAATGTCAAACCTTGTACAATTTACACAATTTTCATCTTCGCCGATCAGTCCAGGTCTCCAGAGATGATGACGTCATCAAATTCTGAATACGTCAAAATGGGAAGACGACGATAATTGAATAGATCATCATCGACGGCTGGAGGAGAGACCCATCAAGGCGATGGTGATGGCTGGGGGTTTAGGATGAGAGATGGAGGGTAGTATGAAATTGAAGAGATCGACGATGGATCTAAGCCGCGATGAAGCCGAAGCCGAGCGAAATGAAAAGGGAAAAAGGATGAAGTGAATCAGCGGCTTTGTAGTTTAGAAGTGGAGTCGACGAGCCGGAAATGGAGCCGGCGCCGATCTGATCCGGCGGCTGAGTCAATCGGACAGAGAGAGGCTCGTGACGTTGCGTACGGCTTGGTTTGACCGACTGATGACGCTATCGAGAAGAGGCTGGTTCAATTTTGGAGATTTCATTTTCAACCGTTTGGTTCAATTGAGCCGAACCAATTTTCACGGGCCTGAAAGTTAAGCCGACTGAAGTGAGAATAAAGTTCGTCAGTGGAATGGCCCGTTTACACAATATGGCACATGAACTGCTTTAATTTAAAATATTTCATTCATTAAACAAAATATTTTCTAATCAAATAAAATATGGAGTTTCTTTTATAAATATTATGAATCCAAATTCGGATTATTTATTCTTGAACATATATTTTATATAGTCATAATTTACCATATAATGGAAAATCGAAGTAACTTCAAAAACTCTTATTTATTAAAGTAATATTTTACAAAGAAACATTTCAATCAGGAAACAAATAAAATAAATTATAAAATTTTCTTTAGATACTATAGGCACTGATAAATTCATGCATATGTTAAATGCAATGATAACTCAAATTCCAATTCTCAATAATTCATTTAATAATATTTCACCATAAATAATGGAAAATTCAGTGTTTAGAAGCTCCTATTTATAATTATTTAAAAAATATTTCATTCATTAAACAAATCAAATAAAATATACACTTATAAATTGATCCATATGTTCTCTCCTCGCTTGCGAGTGAAAGACTTTATTTCTTTCCTCACTTGCGAGTGAGAGGTTGTTTACTTGTTTTATTTATTTCTGTTATTGTATTAGTCATGATTAGCGATTCAGGATGGATGATCGCTTTTCCATTTGTAAAAAATCAATCATGGATCATGTATTCCGGACGATAGTCCCGTACTGTATACTTTATTGTATGGAAATTGTAATAAAAAAAAATTGATCCATATGCTAAATGCAGTGGGAATTCAAATTCCAACTCCCAATCATTCATGAAGACATATTTTTATAGTCATAAGTCAACAAAATAAGGAAAATTCAAAGTAATATCCAGTTCAAAATTCTGAAATATTGGGAAAATATTTAAAGAATTTTCTGTATAGTTGGACCCCACATGACACAAGAAACTGACCGTTTGTTGGCTCTGACATGATTTGACCGTTACACGATCCCATCCCAAACTTCGAAATATTCAAATAAACCTATTCATACTTCCACTCCAAAGATTCTACCTCCACTCTTCTCCAACTAAGTGGTTTCTGGCATTAGTAAATTTCGTGCTGCTACAGTCAATCTATACACTAAAGCTACTTCATTCACGGCCGTTGATCCGATCATGATTTCGACGGTTCAGATTATTATTTCAAAAAATATGAGTAATTATTTGAAATCAGTAGTCTCTCTCCCCAGTTTCTCTCTAGCTTCAACTGTCTCCTAAACTCGATCGATCTTCCTGTTCCGATATCTTGCACTTTTCTTGAATTTCGTATCCAAAGTTTCAGACTTTCTGATTATTGGGAGCGATTCGACAGCTGGGGCATGAACTATTAGTTGGAAGAAGTACAAACTAGGGCACAAACGACAATGCCGGTTTCAACGAGGTCACAAGCGAGCAGCAGTAGCAGAAAGTGTCAGACAGATAACCATCAAATTCAAAACGGGAATCACAAAACCAGGGCTAGATTTGTCCAAGAAGAGATTCAATTGCGTAACCCACATCATGGATTGAGGGAAAAGTTGAAAGCTTTGACGCTTTTGTATGAGCAGCACAAGAGAGCTTCTTTGGTTCAAAAGAGTCAGAATCTCAGACTTGGGGATTTGGGAGGAGTTGGAGTTTCAAATGCTGAATATGGTAAAGAAAAGAGTAAAGTTAAGTCCTTTATGCTGCCTTCAATTGTGCCGTTGAACGACGACAGTAAAGAGAATTTTGTGGTTGATGAGAGGAGGACTAATGTGGTGGAGGAAGTTGGGAATGTGGCGAGGAAGTTGTCCATGGAGCCGAGAGGATTTGGGAATTTGCAGGAAAAGGGAGTGTTGGGTGAATTTGGTGGAGGAGGTAATGGTGGTGGTGGGAGTAGGATTCTTGTGTTTGTGAGGCTTCGGCCGATGGGGAAGAAGGAGAAGGAAGCTGGATCGAGATGTTGTGTTAGGATTGTTAATAGACGCGATGTGTATTTGACTGAATTTGCTGCTGAGAATGATTACTTAAGGCTTAAGAGGGTTAAAGGAAGGCATTTTGCTTTTGATGCGTCTTTCCCTGATTCGGCTAGTCAGCACGATGTTTACTTCACAACGTGAGTCCTGACTGAATTTGCCGCTGAGATTGATTAGGACCGACATAACATCTGATTATTGTATACAATTCATACATTTTCCATTTTACATTTAGGGTATATTTACTGAATGATTTGTAGTAATTATTTTTGAATATTCAGGACGGCTGATCTTGTAGAGGCGGTTCTTCAAGGAAGAAATGGGTCTGTGTTTTGCTATGGTGCCACTGGAGCTGGAAAAACGTACACCATGCTTGGCACTATGGATAATCCGGGGGTGATGGTTTTGGCCATCAAAGATCTTTTTTCAAAAATTAGGCAACGGAGTTACGATGGCAACCATGTGGTCCAACTCTCCTATCTGGAAGTCTATAATGAAACTGTCCGTGACTTGCTTGCCCCTGGAAGACCTCTTGTTCTACGAGAAGATAAACAGGTAAATTACTGAAAATAGACTTATTAATGATTGTTTCGTTTTTTCTGTTGCTAAATTTAAGCGGACAAGTTTAAATTCCCCGGTATATGCCACCTTCTTCCTTTACTTGTCTTTATTGCAACTCCTTAATAATTCTATTCTCTAAATGTGTCTTTGCTGACCGCATGTTCAGGGGATTACGGCTGCGGGTCTTACTCAATATAGAGCTTACTCTACGGATGAGGTATCTATGTCTTCCCTCTATTTTTTATAATGAAATAAATGAAAATTTAGGAATATTTCTTTTGGTAAATTCTGAATTGGAGTTGTGGCTTTTGTAGGTGATGTCATTGCTACAACAAGGAAACAGGAATCGAACCACAGAGCCAACGCGTGCCAATGAAACCTCTTCAAGATCGCATGCCATTCTACAGGTTATGTTGAAAAAAATAACTACCATCAAATAATTAAATCAGGCTCCATTGCTGAATTTTGGTTACTTGAAATTCAGGTTTTGGTTGAGTATCACGTCAAGGATGAGTCAAACAACGTAGTGAATAGAGTGGGAAAGCTCTCACTGATAGATCTAGCAGGATCCGAGAGGGCGCATGCAACCGATCAAAGGACGTTAAGGTCACTGGAGGGTGCAAATATTAACCGTTCCCTTCTTGCACTTAGCAGCTGTATAAATGCACTTGTCGAGGGAAAAAAGCATATTCCATATAGAAATTCAAAGCTAACTCAACTCCTGAAAGACTCTCTTGGTGGTGCTTGTAACACTGTCATGATTGCTAATATCAGCCCGAGCAACCTTTCGTTTGGCGAAACTCAAAACACGCTTCATTGGGCTGATCGAGCCAAAGAAATTCGAACCAAGGTATAACCTTTAAGCTTGTGTAACTTCATTTTTGAAGTGCGTACTATTTTGAAATTTTTCATGGGATGTGGATGACATGTTTTTTAATGTAGGCATGTGATGCGAATGAGGAGCCGTTTCAAGTACCAGATTCTGAAACTGATCTGGCAAAAAAACTTATTGAGCTGCAAAAGGATAATTGTGAATTGCGTGTTCAACTGGCGAAACAGCAACAAAAATTTATAACTCTACAGGCCCAATCACTGGCTGCAAACTTGTCTCCGGTGCCGTCTTCTGCCACTTCATATATGTCACCTTTACCAAACTCCGCAAAACCAGCTGAAAAATGTAGGCAGAGAACGTCAATCTTGCCTAGGAGCTGCTTCACTCCAGAATCAACGAAAAAGAATGCAGCGGACGAAACTATAGTTCGACTGCTCAAAAAGAAGGTTAAGGATTTAGAAGCAGAAATTGCTAAACTGAAGGAAGATCACGCAATGCAAGTGAAACACAAAGATGAGTTCATCCGTGAACTTTCAAGGAAAACTACTAAGCCAGCTGAACCTGCAAAGTCAACAACAACCACCAAAAGGACCATTACGAGAACTAGCTTGCGGCCAAAGACATCATTGCCTTTAGGTGAGCTACGAAGTCCAAGCCATAGATTTATGTCTCCAGCTCCAGTGGCGAAGAAAAGGACTTTTTGGGACATAACTACAGCTAACAGCCCCTCTGTTACAACAATCAACAGTAGGAAAACCCGAAGCCATGTCGCCTCTGATAACCCTGCTGCTCGTTCCATGCTTCTTCAGGTAAGAACCGCTCGCTCCTAGTCTTATTCTATCTACATTTTATTGCAAAACTAAATGGTTTTTTCATGTACCCTTTTGTGAACATTGATTTTCAAAATAATACTTTTTCCATGAAGTGTTTCCTTTATTTCGTGCTCTTAGTCTGAGACTGATGCAGCTTTGTTTTCTGGTTTCTCTTATTCCCTGGACCTCTACTCGTGCCATCAACTTATGTCGTTCAGCCTGGTTTCGCCCGTCATAAGCAAGCCATATGACATCTATCTGTAAAGAACCAAGAGGAATAGGCCTTCCTAACTTTATCTGTAATTCGGATTCCGTGTTTTGCTAGGAGTACCTGGAAATTATTTCTACACAGATTTGTGCTAGTTTTCTTATTCATTTGTTTAATTTGTGAACAACATACTGTGTGACTTGACTTGTTGAATACTTGTTCCAATAACACTGATAATGAGAAAATGTTCCTTTCTTTTTTCCACATCAAAATCAAACACATTTATCACTTTATTTACTCTGTTTTTGAATAGGAGTTGTGCTTGGCTCCCAGAATTCAAGTGTAGCTGTGAAAATTTTGGACTGAATTTCATTCTTGATTGACTCTTACGATTCATTCCAAATGATTTCATTCCAACGAAGTGAAAGTAAATTCCGAACTATAACTTAAAAATGATTTCTTTTGGTATTATGTTTTTTTGTGTGGTTGGATTTAGGCAAAATTAAATCATTGGTAAACCAACCATTCAAAGTTTAGTTTTTTTAGTGCTTGTAGTTTAGACACAGCTACTTTCGGCTACTGGTAATGTACCTACTAATCATAACACGGAAACACTTCTGTTCATTAACGTTCGTGAATGCTCTGAAAATCAACCTTAAAAAAAGATTTTCTTTTTACTCTTTTTTTTTTAATTCTTAAAAAAATTACCCTGGCATTCACAAACTATTTTAATAAAAAAATTGATAGGAACAAACTATTTTAATAATTGATGAGTGTGACATTATGCATATAAAAAAAATGATTTTCTTATACCTCAAAGAAATCATTACAAATGAAATCAAATTGAATGAAGTTTATCAAGAAGTACGTGGTTCACACGCGTCAAATCCCAATCAACCAATCCAGTAAGCTTGGTGACTGGAGTATGACAAATCAAACAAAGCCTTAATCCTATTATCCTAATGCTTATCAACTAAACGGCTTAATTTCAGATTTAATCAATTGAACCGGTTTATCAAACACCGGTTTGATACTTTAGGCAGCGTTTGGTCCACGCACGTCTAATCTCATCAACCAAAACATATGCTATGGATTCCTCGTACAAACCACTCAACGACGTCGTACCGGCCGATTTCGTAGCCGCCGGTCTGCCACTTCCGGCGGCGGTGAAGCTAACTGCTGACTTGGCAAGGATTGTAAACGAATGCGGAAGCCAAAGTATCGAAGTTTGGAGAAGAATCAGCGAGCGGATTCTCACTCCGGAGATTCCGTTTGGTGTTCATCAGATGATGTTTTATGGTTGTTATAAGGATTTTGGTGACGATCCTCCCGTTTGGGTGCCGGTCAGGTTTGGTGGATTTTTTGTCTTTATTTTATTTGAGAGTTTTGAGTTTCTGAATATACTTCAAAGAAGAAAAAGTTGTTGAATTTTAGGATTGAGAATTTGTGTTTTTTTATATGTGATTTTTTTGTGTGATTAGAAAGAATGCGGAAGAATCAAATGTTGGCAAATTGTTGCAGAGGTATGGAGTAGAGATGCTAGGTGCTCGATACAAGGACCCTGTTTTGAGCTTCTCGGATTTTCAGGAGTTTTCGGTTTCGAATCCTGAGGTTTTCTTTAATTTCTTTTGATAAAAATTGTTTGTTCTGATTCTGATTTTGATTTTTTATGGTTGTTTCATTTTCCTTTTGAGCACTTCGGAAGTACTTTTGTTCATTAAGGGGCGATATTTGAATGATGAGGAAGAGAAGTTAGGATAAAAGTGAAGTGATGCGCTAGTAGGAGCTTGACTGATGTGAATTGTGATCATGACTTCTTGTTAGGTGTTTTGGAAAACTCTTTTGGAAGAGATGTGCATATCATTTTCAGTACCACCTCGGCGTATTTTAGTTGAGAGCCCATCATATCCAGGAGGCCAGTGGCTTCCAGGGGCGTATGTAAATCCTGCAAGGAATTGCTTGGCAGTGAATTCCAAGCGTGGTTTGGATGATGTGGTGGTAATATGGCGTGATGAAGGTAAAGATGATCTTCCGGTGGAAAAAATGACTTTAAGAGAGTTTCGGGAAGAGGTTTGGTACGCTTTGCAGCTTTGATGATATTTTGTTCTGTAGGTTTTTTTCGCCTGATCGGTCTAGAAGGTAACTGTCTTTGAACGTGCAGGTTAGCGGCACATGCATTGGGAACGCTTTGTTTGGAGAAGGGTTCCGCGATCGCTATAGACATGCCGATGCATGTTAGATCTGTGATTATTTACTTAGCCATTATTCTGGCAGGCTTTGTGGTTGTCTCCATTGCGGACAGTTTTACAGCTCCAGAAATTTCCACACGACTCAGAATATCACAAGCAAAAGCCATATTTGCTCAGGTCCGTTCGTAATTTCCTTACCCGTGTGTTGTTTTACTTTTACTGCTCTCTGTTGACAAGGTCGCATCTTTTTAATTTTTGTTTTGGCAGGACTGTATAGTGCGCGGCACAAAAAGTCATCCACTATATAGGTGATACTTTCGCGGCAAGTGAGTTACGAGTTTGATATTTTGCCAAATGACCGGCATCTTACTGTTATTTCAACTATTTTTGCAGTAAAGTCGTTAAGGCCCGATCACCAATAGCAATAGTTATCCCTGCAATAGGCTCTGATTTATGTGTGAAGCTGCGAGATGGAGACATAACTTGGCATGATTTCATAAACAGAGCTGAGAAACTGAGGTAGTGTAAAAATTTCCAAACATCTATGCATCAAGAACAGTTCCCTCTCCCATTTCTTCCATCATTATTCACCATTCAAAAGCAAACCAGACATAATCTCTCAACTTCTAATTGCATTTGCACTGTGAAATTTTCTGTTTTTGTCCTTAAAGTAAAGTCTGAACTCTCTTTTTTGCAGACGGCTTGAATTCCAAGCATCGGAGCTACCAGTCGACTCATTCTCCAACATTCTTTTTTCATCGGGAACCACTGGTATTCTAACCCCATATCGCTTTTGTTTGTTACTTAAAGTTTACAACTGTTTACAATGAGAAATAATTTCGCAAGGAGTTCTATATTAAGATGTAACTTAACTGACCGGAAGTGAAAATGCAGTTGATTTATATTTGTTCCCAACTTACCGTAGTAGTTAAAGAATAATCTTGAACTAACTGGTCATTATTTTGGACATTGTTGTCTTATCCCTGGATTTTTTTTCTTGGTGCAGGAGATCCAAAAGCTATTCCGTGGACTTACTTGACTCCGTTCAAAGCTGCTTCTGATGGATGGTGTCACATGGATATTCGTAAAGGCGATGTTGTTGCTTGGCCAACTAATCTCGGCTGGATGATGGGACCTTGGTTAGTTTATGCCTCTTTGTTGAATGGTGCTTCCATGGCATTGTACAATGGAGCTCCTCTCGGTTCTGGTTTTGTCAAATTTGTACAGGTATCTCATCTCTTTGCCTACCACTTGTCGGATAGTATATCTTCTATAAGTTCATAATTTTTTTCATTTGAGACGGTTCGTTCTTTCAGGATGCCAAAGTCACCATGCTTGGAGTTATTCCAAGTATTGTACGGACCTGGAAAAGTTCAAATTGCACGGCTGGCTGCGATTGGTCGTCCATTCGGTATGCGTCTTCTGAAGTGTTGTTTCATTTGATTCATCATTTTGAATTTAGCATGATTGTTCGAACTGCTTAGAACTTACCGATCCTGAAAACTGTCGGTTGATTAATTTATTGTTTGTAAATGCAGTTGTTTCGCCTCCACAGGTGAAGCATCTAATGTAGATGAATACCTGTGGTTATCGGGAAGAGCCAGATACAAACCAATTATTGAATGCTGCGGAGGTACTGAGATAGGTGGAGGATTCGTCTGTGGCTCGCTCCTTCAAGCTCAGTCTTTAGCGGCTTTCAGTACACCAGCAGTTGGTTGCAGCATTTTTATTCTTGGTGCAGATGGGTCACCTATTGTAAGTACCATTTTGTGTGTTGCGTTAATGAATTAGAGGATCAATTGCTTATTATTCATGCATCAACGTCAAATGTGAAATCAGCCGCAAGACAAACCTGGAATTGGTGAGTTGGCCCTTGATCCTATAATGTTTGGAGCTTCAAGTACGCTCTTGAATGCTGATCACTATGAAGTGTATTTCAAAGGAATGCCGACATGGAAGGGCAAGGTTTGGATCCTCGCGAACCCAAACTGTTATATCTTCCACAGTCCTACCAAGTATTTGAATCCAAATCATGTTCCTTTACCATATAGGTACTGCGAAGGCATGGAGATGTATTTGAGCGTACGAGCAAGGGATACTACCGTGCACACGGTCGAGCAGATGATACAATGAATCTTGGAGGCATCAAGGTTTTTGAGTAACTTAAGATTATTTTTAAGTTAGTTTC
This sequence comes from Echeveria elegans, assembly GCA_035048345.1. Classification (NCBI taxonomy): domain Eukaryota; kingdom Viridiplantae; phylum Streptophyta; class Magnoliopsida; order Saxifragales; family Crassulaceae; genus Echeveria; species Echeveria elegans. The sequence goes on from JAWWMW010000675.1 coordinate 448,532, forward strand.
AAATCTGAGCAGAATTATGTGTCAGCTATTTCATATACTTCCCTGCGCCGGGAATTGCATTTTTCCGTCAGTTCTGACTTCTGAGTGACTATTTATCAGTATTCCGTCTATCGAGTAGGAATTTGCTTAAACTTTTGTATCATATTTTCTGATTCAGTCCGTTATACTAATGTAGGTGGGTTCCATCGAGATCGAAAGGATATGCAATTCAGTCGATGATAGAATCCTGGAGACAGCAGCCATCGGAGTGCCACCTTCCGGAGGAGGCCCGGAACATTTAGTCATCACAACTGTTTTCAAGAATTTAACAGACCAACAAATCCCCGACTTGAACAAGCTAAAGAATTCGTTCAACACAGCCTTACAAACGAAGCTAAATCCCTTATTCAAGGCATTACACCCTCAACTCTTCTTCAGTTCCATCCATACTGAGAATTCCAATATGTTTGACATTTTAATGCCCTATGCAGGTATCCGAAGTTGTGACTCTCCCATCTCTACCTCGAACCGCAACCAATAAAGTCATGCGACGGCTTCTTCGCCAACAGCTATCTCAACTCCCCAACTCCAAACTCTAACAAGTGTTACTTCTACGTGTTATAAACATCTATTGCTCAAGTGCCGAGCCCTGTTTTTCCCAGTTCTTATGATCAATGTTTTCCATTGCTGCTAAACTTTGCTGTGTCGTTTGGGTCAACTCTATCATGGTACAGTACACCAACGTTAATATTTTTAGGGTTATAAAATATACATAGGAACGGAATCATATGTGATATATAGGCTCGGTTATTCTTCTTCTTGAAATCATAAATTATGCATGAAGTGATGAGGAGATTTCTAAAAAATTTTAATATATTAATTTTTCAAGGGTATCCTCTATATCTACCATATTTGTAAACAGAAGCTCTGTTGTTTCTATAAGCACAACTTCCAATGCTATATACAATCATGAGTACTAAAATCAGACACATATTGATCAGATACATATGTTTCCATTCTTGTCTGAATGTCCTCATAACTCCTCCACGACATGACTTGCAGTCGAAACAAAGCTTTGTTCGGTCATTTTTCCATGTTATGCAGTCGCTGTCTTCCACTGCCGGTCCGCTCTCCGGCAGCTCCCAGAATGTTGCATTCTTTTGTAGTAGTCCACAGTATGCTGGTGGCTTGCAGCAGCTAGACTGAAACATCATATGATTGTATTAATTGTTAAAAGAGTTTTACGTAACATGTTGACAGTTTGGCCGAGTGGTCTAAGGCGCCAGATTTAGGCTCTGGTCCGAAAGGGCGTGGGTTCAAATCCCACAGCTGTCAATTTTTTTATTTATCACAACATTTTGTATAAATAATGTATGTGAAACGTACCTGAAGCTGAGAGAGTTTTTGAGTGATCAAATCGGGTCCGGAGCGACGGCAAATGTGAGAATCAGCCAAGCAACTTTTGATCAAATCCCAATTCTCCCCAACATTCATCCGAAGCCAATGATTATATTCACCAAACTTCCTCTCTTTAAACCAAGAAACTGAAAATCCGGTCTCATCGACACTAACGCTTCTGTTTGTCACGACGAACACATAAACAGCGAAAACGGACAAAAACAACGATAGGAGGAAGACAAGCACCAAATACCAAAATATCACCGACGTCCCTTTGCAGCACGAACCGATCATTCCTAAAAATGACATGATGAAGAACAGAATGCCCGTGTAGATTATGGGCCCTCGTATGAGGCGATTGCATTCGGATGTGGAAGGCTTGAGACGCATTGCGTCGAGGATTATAGCTAGGGAAATGACCAAGGTGACAAAATTGATCAATGTGAGGATGATATTGCTTACTCTCCCCATTTCTTGATATTACAAATAACTTTAATTGCTAATCCGATTAAGGTCACCGGAAAAGAGACCGGATTTTGGAGGTGATGGACATTAATTGATATTGATTTTATGGAGAAGAAAACGAGGGTAGGGAAGGTTTGGAAACAGGCAAACTTGAGATGGCTTTGTAGGATTGTTTGACTTTTATGCTCTCTTTTTTGTTCAGAGGCAGTTTTTTTTTTTTAATTTTATCTATAAATTGCGCTGATTCGTTTTTTTTGTTTTGGTTTTTGCCATGTGGGGTAATTGCATCCTTATCTATTTTTGCAATGAGGTAAATGTGGATTCATAAGTAAGTTTAATTTTCAAACACTCTTCTTTCGAAAATTATTTGTTATATTGGAATTAAAACTTTAATAAAGACAACAATCGCCCGAATTGGAAAGTTGAGATGGCAATTTGAAAATTTTGGTTTAGATTAGAAACTCTGACGCATTAGAATTCTAACTAGTATTAAACAACAAGTTTATCATGATTTTTTTTAGCATTACTTCACTAATTCATTTCAGAATATTTTAAATTCATATGGTATATCATAGTCAGTGTATCAATTAAATAAAACCCGATAAATTTGATTCTAGGGTCTCGCAAAATCAAGATGTCAAATAAGTATAAAAAGTGACATTTCCATTTTTCGGAAAATAACTCAATAAAATCAGAGTTTTTTTTGTCATGGATCTGAACTTTTTGTACACTATTATACTTCTATTATGCATCAATGGTTGCCTTTTTGACTGTGTCATTGGCGCTAATAAGAAGATAGTGAAGTCATATGAGGTCATTTGTTTTACATGTTCCAGTGACTAATTAATTAATTTTTTTTATTTATTATCTACTCATTTGTTGATTCTATAAAAAAAACAATACATTTTGCAGAACATACATGGCGATATAATTGATTGTGTTAACATATTAGATCAACCAGCTTTTGATCACCCACTCTTAAAGAATCACATAATTCAGGTATTTGTTGTTTATGTGTGATGCATAAGTATACGCAAGTACATATCTGAGAGCCGTTTATGTAATTCTTTTCAAAAAAAAAAAAACTTTTAGTTAAGGCCGTCGCGTGAATTATCGATTCCTAAGAATGCTCAATGTTCAAGCAAAGGTTCAAATGTCGGAACTGAACGAAGCAATTGCCCTCGTGGAACTAGACCCATTCTAAGATCTCAAAAAGTTTACATTGTGGACAGAACAATTACTCATTTTCCCAATTCAATGTATTTAGAGGTGCGTATTTGAACACGAATTGTGTGTAACTTTTGAACGGCTGCTGCATGCCTTTTTTTTTTTTTTGGCTTATGCACATAATTAAATGTGTTCCATAATCTTATTTTAGTACGCAAGTGTTGGCACGGAAAAAAACGAGTCTTCGTCTTACTCCGGTGTTGGGGCTGTATTTGATGTTTGGCACCCTCGCGTGGATTGCCACGATGAATACAGTATGGCTAGGGTTTCGGTTGTATCCGGTTATCATACCGAACACCATACTTCTATCGAAGCGGGTTGGATGGTAACTTTGTGTTCGTGTTGTTTGCGTGTGAAAACTGTGTGCACATCGTATGAATATGTTTCGATGATATTGATTAATAGTTTCTTGTAATATTCATTAGGTAGTGGATGAAACTACGGATCGGTTCATGCCAACAAGATTCTTTATAAGATGGACGGTACTATAATTTTTCTTCACATTAGTTATTGAACTTTTTTTTTCTTTCACAATTTTTTTTGTTGATTTGATTGTTGATGAATTGTTATATTAGACCGATAACTACACAAAAACTGGTTGTTTCAATTTGGGATGTCCCGGATTTGTGCTCACTAATCCTCAAATCGTAATTGGTGGAGCTGTATCTGCCCTAAGTCCATTGGCCATCTTGATACTCAAAGTAATTTATATTCTTTCAATATCATTTATTTATTTATTTATTTTTACTGATTTTATATGTATTGATGATATTTTTATAGGATCCAACAAGTGGAAACTGGTGGCTATATAAAGATTGTGAAGCAGTCGGATACTGGCCTGCAAATATTTTTGAAATCTTATCAAAGGGCGGCGCTGAACAAGTATTTTTTGGAGGCGAAATAGTTAATAGGCGAAAAAATGGACGTCATACTAAAACTGAAATGGGTAACGGTGGATATGGAGACGAAGGAAAAGGCAAAGCTGCCACTGCAAATTTCTTACAAGTGAAACAAAACATAGCTGAAAGTCAACTCACTGATTTACAAGAATACAAAATCTATTCAAATAAGCCACATTGCTACAATGTGGTCGTACCACAACGGCTTTCAAAAAAACGTGGTCTCTTAAAGTTCCTTAGACGACGTTCCGAGAAAGCCAAAGCCGCCGCCGGTATGTCAATGTATTATGGAGGTCGTGGATATAATCCTGCACGTTTATGCAACTAAAGTATCACAAAACAATATTGTTTCGATTACGATTATTTAATTAAAAATATTTTTTCAGTCTTTTTTATTTTGATTCAATTTCTTGTAATAGTTTTGATTTATGCCAGGTCGCCTTGTCATTTTTCGTAGAGGATGAATATTCTTTATTAATTAGAATTTAAGATAACATAAAGATGTAACACAATGTATTTCCCATTGATTTAACTATTTGGGTAAGAATCTACTATATTATATTCATTGATCAATTCAATTGCGTCTGTTTTCGTGACTTTGTAACCGAGATGCGTCTAAACCGATTCAAAAGTCGAACTCTAATTAGACCAAGTGTGTAGCTTTTAGGGTACAATAACAGGATTGAGTTTTATAAGGACACTTATATTTAAAGAGGATATAAGGATACAATACGAGTCGTCAGATTTAGTTAATGCAATGACTGAGATTGTGACGCATGTATGGGAGAGAAATTTTTAATTAATAAGATTAATCGCTGAAAGTGTCATAATCTCAGCTACTGCATTGTTTAAATCTAACGGCTCATATTCTATCATTCCGTCCCTATTAAATATACTATCTGCCGTTTAATTGATTTATAAATACATATGTTGAAACTTGAGCGGATGGTATGATAATAACGTAGAAGTCTAATTGAATGGATTTTATCATAACAAAATGATTGCATGATAACTTAGCAACAATAACAATTCAATAAATGTTTGTAGACCATGTTTGATTTAACTCCTAAATCTATTGACAAATCCAAAACAGTGTGTGGAGATAACGACCAATTGTTTTACAAGCGTATATGCCCTATTAAAATAAAGGGAGTGGATCAAATAAAAAGGGTGTTTAAAATAAAAAGTATAAAAAGATCATGTCCATTCATTTGATTCATCC
>JAWWMW010000675.1:574995-587115 GCA_035048345.1 Echeveria elegans
TGCGTACGTGCGCATCTCATTTTGTTGAGAAAAATGCAAAAAGGTAAGCAATCTGATTCTACTGTTAATTGAGTGTTAATGTCATTTTATAATATCAGTGTAAGATATAGTTTAGATGACGAAAAATATATAGTATATTATTTATGAAATTGAATTTAATTTTATAGTAATTCATCAATCAGGGAAATACAAGTCACACAACATATGGTTGCCATAATTATTCACATTGACGAGATAGATATATGTGAATAACTGCACTACTGAAATGAGAGAAGAAGAAAAAAACTCCATTTAATTTTTTCGATTTTTTGATCAAACACCATCAAATCATGCTTCTGTAGTTCTATTGTTTCTTGTTAACCTTGAATTCTTGAAATGACTTTTAACTGTCATTTTATCTTATATACTTCTATCAATTTGCACTTGGAGATGATAAAAGTGACTGAGCTCTTCATTTGGAATTCAAAGGTCACAGGTTCAAGTTCCTCTCGTTACATGATTTCTTACAACAATTCATTTTGTGTGGAATAATATTATTTGTCCCTTGGTGTATTCATCTACAGTTGTTAATTGCTCTGAGCTCAAAAGCTTCATTCCAGTATTTATGAATTATTCATGCGCATGAAGTTTCGTTTGACATTCGTTGAATTAGAAATCGAACGAGATAGGTGCTTAATTTAAAATTAAATATACTTGTCAATATATTGATATTATACTACATATATCATGGTCGATGTAACCAATACTACATATATTGTTTTTGACCAAACGACGAACCAATACTACTTCAAAATCCATAATAATTGATTAATTGGCATGCGCCTTACCAATTTTATGCAAAAGTTTGAATTATGGAACAACGTGAGCATGCACACGTGTGAAGAGATTCGGTAGACAGTAGGGTTTGGGAGCAAACAGCTGAAATTAGGGAATAAAAACGACAACGTTTGCGTATCTTTTTCCCAACGGTGGTCTTCGTGCTGTCCTATAAACCTATTGGGCCTGGGCCCTATCCTGTCTCTACTCTACACTGTAATTAATTCTAGTAGCAGAAGTAGAAGTCTACAAAATAATCAAAGAGAATGGACTATGGAGTGCGACCATTTCAGATGAAAAACAAAATAGAAAATTCGTGAAAAATATTATTTCATATTATAATAGTTGATTTTTAATTTATTACCATTATTGAAATTAAAATTTTGAACGTTATTGTTGAGGTGCAGCACTTTAGAGTACTAATATGTAAAATTAATGGTGGCTACCTCCACTGTTAGATAGTAGGAGGACCACTTTGTCAATATCCTAGATACTCTCAACGGGAATAGACAAATGAGAAGAGTATCATGTATGTTAGTACCATTACACACGAAAAATTACAATAAAAATCATGTTTACATTGACACGAAACTAATAGCACACATTTATTGAATTTCAATCCATCAATTAATTTCTATAAAAAAAATTCTAAAAACGATATTCTCTGTGTCCAGTTTTGATTTACATACTTGAGTTGTAACACATTGTTTAAGAAATAATGAGTGTATGAGATGAGAAATATGATAAGAGTGAGTGGATGGCTAATAAAATTAGAATGAGAATGTTTAGTGAGTGATAAAGTAATAGGAACAAGTAAAAAAAAACACAAAAAAAACAAGAATAACAAAATAGAACAAAGGAAATACATTTTATAAAAAATTAACCAATCAACTTCCATTTCCAAATGAAAGGACATGCACACTGCACACACCACACACCAAATAGTTTCTCCCTTCATCACAACTTAAATGTTCACTTTCCATTTTCATATATATTAAGAAATTTTATATATATACAAAAGTATCTTTTTAAGTGTATTCATGCGGTTGTATTTATTAGAGTTGTAGGTATTGAAAATATAAAATAGAGATTTAATGCATAACTAATATTGTTCATTTCTTATAATTTTTTTCTTAATTAAATAACATAATACTTAATTTGTGATAGCTCAAAAATACAAATCGAAGTATAATATGAGACGTATGGATTATCAAGCTTCAAATTCGCATCTAAGTTAATTAAATTTCTATTTGACCAAAATGCAAACGTGACATACTTGAATTAATGGAATGTAATTCAGTAATTGCTTTCGCCACATAGGGTTCGTTCTTTTGAACTGAAACTGAATTGAACCGAACTGAATTGAATTGAACTGACTTGAACTGAACTGAATTGAATGGAACTGAAAGTCAAAAATTTAAAAATAATTCATCAATTTTATTTAGGTATAATATTCAATAATGGAGACATGGAAATTCATCATCACTTGGAAACTGAAGAGGTATGACTTATGAGTTGAGACTTGCGAGTAATGGTTTTTTATTTTTATAACTTTTGCATGAATGAGGCAAGTTTGGAAAAAGTGTGGCAAAGCGATATATTTTGATTGATGACAAGTGACAATTGAGGTTTTTGCAGGGTTAAGGTTCACAGTTGCCTCATAACTTCGTATTGATGGAGATGTGTGCTAAATGAAGAGAGAACACTTCCCAAGATTTTGATGCAATTCCATATGAAAGCTAAGCTCAAAGGTCACACAAATGGTCATCCACCTACATGAATTTATGAAAAAATTAATTATCGACATTCATCTTTGCGAACCACCATCGAAAGATCATTCAATGTTTTGAAAAGAGGTGAAGATTTTTAAAAGCATGCCTCAATCAGAATATGTAATCCAAAAAATAGCATACTTGTGACCTTTACGCTCCATAACTTAATTAGGATGCATCAACTACAAATTCATATCCTAGCACATGAATTGATAAATGAGTTTGAAGATTCTAATCTTTTTGATGACCATCGAAAAGCACACATGAATCAGTTACGAGATACAACAACATTTCAAATTGAGGAAACCAATTTCGATAATGAAGATGTTGTGGACATGGACATTAATTAATAACTCATGTGATATTATATTTTGATTATGTATATCAAATATTTAAATATTTATATTCCTATTCTCATGTTATTAGTAGCTTTTTGATTGTGGGTACATGTGTTATTTGTAGTTTTATAAATAATATTTAAAAATTGAACTGAACTGTATTTAAATTAAAATCAAAGAAGAGAATCATGCTGTCCTTATGAAGTTTAAATAAACAAATAAAATTAATTAAATGAAATAATGAATGACTCAAACAATTAATCAAATGAGTCAGAGTCTTTGTGGAAAGATTGCTTAGGTTTGGCCTTGTTAAATTATTTTTTACGAGTAATTTTGTATGTACTTTAATGTTATTGGATTCTCATTTACACGTGATGTCGCCTCAAAATCAGGGATGTGTTTTTTAGCGGCCAACCTGCCCTCTTAAACTAATCATTACTATAAATCTCATTTTTTCAAAGATTATTATAACTGTATTAAGTATTAAAACCTGTAAATATGACTTCTCACTTGCTCAATATATATCTACTTAATAATAGAATACGATGAAGGAGACATGCGCCCTCATCAACATTTTAAAATATTTTTTTATCCTTTTTTAATTGCTCTTAATAAAATAAACAAAGTTCATGCGAACCCGTTTAAATTTACATAGATCATATGGGCGCAGTCCGGCCCATTAAAAATAAAATTTTAAATTTACACACAACGCACGGATCCGGCCCGATTCATTAAAAATTAAAATTAAAATTTTTAAAAATAACATTTGTAATTTACACAGACCACACGGGTCTAAAAATGGTAGATTGAGTCTCGTCTGTATTTGACCGGTTCGATTGTGCATTCAGACGATGCATCTCCGTCGGGACGATGAACGGTATGCTAGTAATCTAATAATAGTTTAATAATAAATGCCATAAACCTAATAAATACGTATAATAAATTATATGTAATAAATATAATATTTAATTCCATGAAATTAGGAGGTTGACATATGCTGAGTTGGGTTGTGAGTGACCCGGCCTATTATCGTTTAAAGCACATCACTGAAACATATCCAGGTTCTTTGCAAAGTTGGCAATGATGACGGGTTGGAGTTTGACGTCAGGAGGATAGTTGGGCCTGACTTGTTGGGCCTAAGTGAAACAAATATGTTGGTCCCGCACTTGTATGTGAGGGTTGTCGAGAGGACCGACCGTCGAATCGAAACGGATGAGGGCACCACTGAAGTGCGATATTCGTTGACTGAAGAACGAGTTGGATCAGATCTGAGCAATTGTCGTTGCCATCTTATAAAATAAAATAAAATGATAAATGTATTGATAATTGACTGATTTGACAGAATAATGAAAGAGATGAGACTGACTTTCAATCAGACCTTCACTCGATTACATGATAAGGTATTTATATAAATATTATAATCTAATAATAGTTTAGTAATAAATCCTATAAACCTAATAAATATGTAAATTATACGTAATAAATATCTTCCTATTAGTAATTAGGGAGTGATGTTTAGCAGTTATTTGTTTTTCATTCCTATCCTTATCAGTTTTTCTTTCCTATTATCTCTACTCTTTGTCTACTCTCATTCGTAAATGGATTCTGATGTTTTCTTATTATCCCCACTTTTTACTTATTTTTATTTTTCAATTACTAATCCTTATCCTTAATAAATTTGAAGAATCAATAGTCAGCCACATTATTGTGCGAAATTACTAGTAGTATTTTTTTTTTAAGGACTTTATTTAAAAGGATCCAAACCGCCTGGATCATGGCGAACAAGGGGATTGAAGAGCATGACCCCAAGGTTAGAAAACCGGAAATCAGGCCATCACAACCAAGACAAAAACAGACACCATACACGAGGCTAATAGAAAGAAGCCGCACAAGGCAACAGGCCAAAAAGTCAAGGGGCAAACACCCTACACAAGGATCAAAAAACTGGTCCAAAAAGGAAACAGCTGGCCCCAACAAGGTTAGTCTTCGTCTTCTACGAAAGACATAACTTCCGCAATTTCGTTGAAGGAAACTTTCTTCCGGGATTTTCCTTTTCCAGATTTCATCTCATTTGCATGATAGACAAAATCTGATTTCTCAGAGGACTTCCTGCTCCGAGAAGAAAGCCTTAATCCCAAACAATTAGGTACTGCTTGGATGACCTGGGAGGAGTATCTAAGAGCACTTTCAGACTCGCTAGGGGCCACTTTCTTGCCCTTATTCTTCCGTTTCTTCTTGGACGGAATCCATTCGCTTATGGGAGGAGAAAACTCCCCAGGATCTACTACCTGGAGGAGAGAAGTAGAAACCGGAGGTTCCGAGACCTGTCCTGCTTGTGAGGATTGCCCCCCCTCCATAAGCAGAGGAGGAGGGACTCTCACAATTATCTCCGCCTGGACATCGGGAGGGTTATCCTTCGCCTGATCATCTGATGATCCCGAGTCTGAGGTGTTGTCAACCGCTGCAGGCCCACCTCTCTGGGAAGCCTCCAAGACAGGTTCAGCACCTGAAAAACTAATGACAGGATCACAAACCCCATCTTCAACAGGTGTCGACACCCGAGCCTGGGTGGTATCAACGGCACCCCCGGGCACCTTACCATGTCTCCTCTTGCGGCAAGACTCATATGAATGCCCATGAATCTTGCATCTATTACAGTAGGCAAGCTTGGTTTCAACTTCAATAGGCTGCCAATAACTCCTGTTATCAGGCATATCAATCCAGATCTTCTCAGGAATAGCCTTAGTGACATCCAACTCAACACACGCTCGAGCAAACTTAAGATTCGTGCAAGCTTTAGTTCTATCATCCACGCTAACAAAGTAACCAAAGGTAGAGATGATAGGCTCAATAAATGAGCTATCATAAATAGATAGCGGCAAATCTGGAAGTCTTACCCAAATGGTGGTCACCGTTGATTCCTTCTTAGGGTTGTAATCCGGAGACCACCTAAATAGTCTGAAGTGCGCAGGGCCAACCTTGTTAAGGGGAGATGACAAGGCCGTCCTGACGTCCTCATCTGAATCAAAAATCACGAGAACGTGACGACTATCCCAAATCCCACTCAGCGAGGCCCGGCCAGAGAGACACCAACTCGACTGAAAAGCCTTTTGGATATCCACAAGGCTTGGTCGCCCGAACGTGAATTTGGCAACTACTGAATGCTCAAATCGCTTTTCACATGCTACAATCTCAGGACCATAGAAACTTATGGAAGGTTTACCGTCTTTAGTCCCCACTTTCTTCAAAGGGGGGGATAGCGGAGGAAACCTAGGCCTCGGGCATTTCTGACTCGCAACTTCCCTAACTTCCTCCACACAAGGCGCTGAAAAGGAGGCAGATCGGACCCCAGAAACCGCCCTGGCGTAAGAGAGTCCCGGAAAAACAAGAGAGGGCCGAGCGACGGTAGGAGCGGCTGAGAAGGGGGAGGCTGCAGCCGAAACGGAGCCTGCAGCATCTAGGGGTTGCGGATCAAGCAGATCAGATGCTGGAGCACGAGGGGGCGCAGCCGCGTCCGAGGGAAGGTGGACGGCGACCGGCCCGACGGGATGGCACACACCCTCAGCAGAGGACGAATTTGGAGGCTTGACACCACCAGAAGGATCAGGAGGGATCAGCGGAGGGATGGGCTGAAGCGGAGAGGCCATGGAGGCCAGAGATTGCAGCGGCTGCTGCAGAAACCCTAGATCGGAAAAGAGAGAAAAAGCCAACGCGGGTCCAGTCAGCTCGCTACTAGTAGTATTTAATTCCTTTAACAAGGCCTAACAGAAGCTCAGTTGCAAGCAAATCTTGATTACAGTTTGCAAGCAAATCTTGATTATGCTTGCGGAAATGGTGCTGATTGTCGTCCAATTCAGCCAGGCGGACCGTGTTTCGAACCAAATACGCTACAGTCGCAGACTGCCTATGCCATGAATATTTTTTACCAAGCTACTGGCCGAAATCCCCAAAGTTGTGACTTTTCACAGACCGCCTCAATCTCCTCAAACAATCCAAGTAAATGTGTATTCCTTTTTTGCTTCCTTTCTTTCATCTTTTCATGGTTTCCTCGTCATATAATTCATTTTCATTCTTCACAATCTTGCAGGCTATAGCGGATGCGTCTATCCTGCGTAGAGGTTTTGAGGAATGAAGGATTCTATTTGCGCGAACGAGCAAGGTACTTTGTAATTTCAGTCCCATGTTTAGCATTTCACTATGTATCCCTTCATGTTTTTTATACATGCTTTAGAAGTGTGAACTTTGGAGGCTTCTCTACTAAAACAAATTCCGCATTTCGGTGACTTAAAAGGCCTCGTCGACCAGCTTATCAACCATTCGTCTCTCCATCTTCCTCATATATTACATGTAATGTCTATACAAGAAAACATTTCTGTTTCATGAAAATCATAAGAGAAATCAAGTTCATAACTTGCTCATAATCAGACCTCCACCACAATCAGGCTCCCTCTTTAAATCAGCTGGAGGCAATCCATGGACAATCCAGATATGTTAAAATTCAGGGATAATTACCAAAAAAATACCCGTAAAATAGTGATTTTTTCAATAGCCACCCGTAAAAAGTGATATTACAAATTATCACATATAAAAACTAATTCTTTCGATCGCCGCCCGTTAAATAATATTTCGATCGCCACCCGTTTTTAATTTGGTTGTCCAAGACAAGCTTTCCCAAAGATCCTGAGATGGAAAATTTTAGACTTAACAATTAACATACGATGTTGGAACGGTGAGTCGTTTTTGAAGGTTAATGAAAATGAAATCTCTGTCCACTAAAGGAAAACTCGGCATTACAAAGAGTGTTACCACTGAAAAAAAAAATCAAAATCTCTGTCCAACAATCACTTAAAAATGTACATCATGAAAGACTAACTATGCCCTTATTTTTCAACATATAGATTTTTAACAAGGCAATTAAAATCAATGATTACTCTATTCCTACTTTCTCATTATCGGAACCTCATCGGTGTACATATATGATATATCTTTCCATGAGAAAAGGACAGTAATTTCGATTTTAGCCATGCATATTTGGATTTTTTTTCCCATTCATATTTGACTTACGTAGCTTCTCTCTACTATCAATCGTATCAATGTTTTTCGCAGCCTTCCATAGTTCGTTTTGGAGACCTGAGGACGAATCCTAGAAAGAAAAAAAAAAAAAAAAAAAAGGAAGCAAGGAACAGGTTTTAGAGAAAATGACAGCAATATAACATATTGAAATATTGGGTTAAAAAAAAGTACCTTTGTTTCTGAAAAGAGCATTTCAGGAGTCAAAGGTTTGTCAAGGGAGCCTGTCGAGATATTGTTGCCTGTTTCTGTAACGCTACAGGATTTTGCAAAAGGCAGCTCATCATCTCGGTCTGTATGATTTGTTGGGAACACCACTGTCAGAGTAACAAGATGATGTAGAACTTGCTGACTCGCATATGCCTTCACTTGAATTGGTAATTAATCAAACTATCTCTTGGGCTGGAAGTCTTAGCATCTTCAATGGTTTCTTTGACCATGTGAAGATGCCCTCCCATGGTTTTTACCTCGTATGCAGGACTCTCTACAAGCAGAACATCTGTTGGTTGACAGGATTTAGCTGAGCAACAGGATTCATATGATAATCGTTAAGCATATCCACATAGGGACGTTGTTATCAGATGCATGGTTGACCGGAGAAGTCAAAGCATCCGAGGGTGCATTAAGGAGAGATGCCGTTCTTGGACATTCACTTCTGATACAGGCAAGTGAGATAGACCGGTCCGAAAACTTTGACAGACTCCCTCAGAGCTGGGAAGATTCTCATTCTCCGAAAGAATATTAGATTCGACAAGATTTTCTACGACTAGAGAATACATCTTATTTTCAATACAGCACGGTTCATTACAATGTTCGTCAGGGACAAGATTTTCCGCAGGTAGAGAATCTAACTCATTTCCAATACAGCAAGGTTCGGAGTTACTATGTTCGTCAGAAATGCGATCCACAGAATTGGAAAGCGCATGTAGGCATGCATCGGCAGGTAGAGCGTTGACTTTAACAATTAGAGAAATATCCCACATTGCAGATTTGCTTTTGAGTCAAGATGAGACCATATACGTGTATGAGCTAGTCGACAAGGGGAGCCATATCCCAAGATGGGACCATATACGTGTATGAGCACATTCTCTTCCAGTACTATCAATTGGGATTGTGATAATTGCTTCGCAAACCAACTATGGCAATGTACAAGTAAAATTTACAGGATCTGCTTACATCAGAGAGGGGCTTTTTGCACTGTCATCTTCTTGGTTCTGCTACAGGCAGGTCATATAAGTATCCTTGCTGCAGACTTTGAAAAGCTCCATTAACATTTAATGGCGGCCATTAACATGTCATACGTTCTATTAATGACCACTCTATAAAAATAGCATGTACAAGAAAGTGTCATTTTCTGTGTCTAAATGAGTAAATAGACAGTAGTTGAAAAAACTTAAAAGTAGAATGTACAGAAAAGCATGTTTAACTAGTTGCAGAAGAGGAGTTCTTCACCCTGAAGCACAGATGAGCTTTCACTGGTTTGTGATCAGAAATGGTAATATCATCGATGGAATCATAGGAGAGCAAATTTGCTTCGATGTCATCAGAATCCGCTACCTTGAACAAAATACGATCAGTCCAAGAAGGTACTCTTACCTGGTTTGAGTTCATTATAGCATTATGTCAGTCATTTTTTTATGCCAACAAGTTGCTGAAAATTAATAAGACATTCTTCTGTGCTTACCTTATAACTCGTATCGTAGTTGCTTGTACCAACGTTGTATTTATAAGTAGGTTTGAAATCCAATGGACCTTCGTAATAACCGTTGAAAATCTGACCGTTTTCCGCTTGTTGTAGGAGTTGATCATTTGTTGTCAGCAGCTGCATGCACATAAATTTGTCAAAATCGATCGTTAGGTTTTTTTTTTTCTTTTCGGGAGTAATAAAATATGCATGATATTGCTTGGCATCATTTACTTTGTGCAGATCTTGTCCGATGAGATTTCTGACTGGGTATGTACCCATGCCATGTATTCTGTAATTCAGGTCTCCTAACCAGACGATGATTTGAGCTGATCTTGCAAAACGGTTACGGTTTTTCGAAAATAAGGAACCAGATATTTGTCGCCACTCTCGGTTCCTTTCTTCCACATTTCTAGCATGAGCTGATAGATGACATGAGATGAAGATCATGTGCACGCCTTTATAGTTAATACACATCGCCACAGCTCCCTTGGTCCTCCTTATCAACCAGCCACAACCAGCAAGAGCGTACTTGTCTGTCTTTAGTTCTACACAAAGTCGCAGTGTGAAGATTATATATCATCGTTACTCAACTTGAAGACCGGCCGGTGACGAAAAGATGGAAAGAAAAAAAGGTAACAAATAAACAAAAAGTACCTCTGGCGAATATTTGCGAAGTCTTGCGCCCAAAGACATAAAGCTGAAGAGACTGCATAATAGCTTTCCCCAGCAACCTGTACTTTTCAGGAACATTCTATTCATCAGTTCATGAAATGAACATTGTTTCAAATCTGAAGAAAACTTACGTACATGTGGGTTTGACACATAGCTGTCTGCAGCAACCTTAAAATATTTTTTCTAGGAGCCTCTTGCAAACCAATGACTATAAGCTCAGGTCTTTTATCTGCGCCAACCACCAGATCTTCCAAGTCCTTGTAATTTACCTTGCCATTCATGTTCCACGTAACGATCCAGACACAAAGATCCGAGCCACTAGAGAAATTACACCCATTGTTACTGATGCTACTGCTGCATTCCTCGTTCGCTACAGAAATAGTCTTAACCCCTTCATGGTGCGTTGCAGCATAGTCACTGCAATTCCCGACAAAATTCCCTTCACAACCTCCACCTGCTCTGCTGAAATTTAACACAAGCCTCCGCCTGCTTCTCTGCCAACTTTGGCAATCAATCAAAGTGGACAATCCGCTAATATTAGAGTTTCCCATGACTAATGTAGACCAAAATGGAACTTTAGTTATATTGACAAGAATATACAAGACCCTTATATTTATTGATTTGCATAACGAGGAAACGACGATGGAAAAAAAAGGCGGTGTGTGAAGGTACTAATCATCTACAACCTGAATTTGTCGACTTGATCTATCTGTCATGTTTGAATTTTATCCAAATTTGTGAAAGTAGGTAAATGGACATGGACTTTGACAATGCAGGAAAGACAAGATTTAAACAAGTTTCTTTTGAAATGAAAGTCGAAAAATGAATGAATTTCTTATAACTCAAATATACAATTATAAATTAAAATAAACAGAACATATTTGTTCCTTTTGCATTGTAATCTCTAATTCATATAAATTAGGCATGAATTTTTTGCTTCCAGTCAGACGCGCGTTAATCGGTAAATGAAATGAGAGGAGTGGAATATATGGCATTTGTAATCCAACTTTCAACATTTACTAACATTCTTTTGGTTTGGAGGCACAACCCTTCATTTGCTGAGGGATGGCAAGATTTTTTTTTTTTTTGGATTTATGGGGACTTACACGAGGACTTCCCAGACGGTCACCCATTCTGGTACTGCTCTCGTCCAAGCACGCTTAACTGCGGAGTTATGAGGAACATTTCGATCATTTCATCAATAATTACCCAAATGGCAAATCTACCTTATTATTTTGTACCTTTAGCATTTTTCTTATGTATAAAGTCATTTTATAGTATTTTATTTGTGTGTTTCTTAAAACATTTGTTGCAACTACAACATTTAACACTGATATATCAATTTCCATAAAATCCGTACACTCCTTCCACCGATTTGCATGAGTCGTCAGTCGTGTTAGAATGTATGTTCTTAGTTATTCTTCGATCTCCTCTTATATTTTCAAATTATAAAAATTAAAAAGCGGTGAAATAATGAATCAGAATATTCTCAAAAAATCAAGAAATCAGAAGAAAATAATTACAGAGGAAATGTCAAATTCAAAAACAATTTCATTGCTTACGTTTATGTCAAGTAAGGCTCTGTTCTTTTGACATTAATTTAAAGTCAGTTCAGGTCAACTGATAAATATTCACAATTTTTAAAATTATTTTAAAAGTGTAATAAGACTTGAAACTATGAGTACAAGTTTAAGACTTATTCATTATTATTAAAACTATTTTTAAAATAAAAAATAATAATCAAATATAATTTATTAATTATTTT
>JAWWMW010000676.1:1447-18330 GCA_035048345.1 Echeveria elegans
ACCAGTGTATTTCCAGTTTCCAAATACTCCGTAGTGCGTATATCAAACATAACTATGTTAATGAAAGTCACTAGACATGAACATACGTTCTTATTTATATTTCTGTTTAATTCTTCATATTGTTTCCAACATTTACTACTTTAGTTTTATTTTTTTACTTTTTAGGATATTTTTATTATGATGGCTTTATTCGATTCCACTCAAATTTACCAATATTTTCCTCACAATTTTAAATTTTAAATTTTAAATTTATACCTATGATTTTTTGTCTTATTCTCCAACTATTTTAGCATCGAAATTAGTAATTTTAGCGACGAAATTTTTTATCACTATATGTATGGTGGTGTATTGAATTCTTTTATATATATATAGATGAGTGATGATATACAAGCGACGAACCGCTTTCCGGCGACACATTTCTGATGATATACAAGCGTGTTTCCGGCACACGTAGTCTGTATCTATTTCCGGTGTCTTACGTGATTCCGGCAGCTTCCTGCGATTTCTCTGGCGCCATGTTCCGTCATTATTTCTGGGGCATTTAAGTTACATTTTCGTCACATATTGCTCTCACGTGGTAGCAGGTGTGGAGTCATGAATTAAGTGATACTGTCGTTGAATATATGAAAGGTTTAGATCATATCTATGAGTTCGAATCCTACAGGCTACAACCCACCTTAAATTTTTTTCATTTTACCAAAATGGGCTGCCTGCTTCACAAACTTACAAAGGAAAGCCAGAGAGCACTAGTGAAAACGACATCGTTAAACAACATATCTTATGCAGTGGCCAGTAGCTGTTCTGTTTGCTAGTCTGATGAAGCCCAAGCACTTGAGTTTTGAGCTCATGTCATCCATGACATCCTTACCCGATTCCTCGGCAATATACTAATCCCATTATCCCATATCTGGCACGACATATTCAACTCCCCTCACCCCATCCTATAGCTGCAGTTGACTTATGTACACTAGTTCTAATGATTTCCGATTCCGCCTTATCTATCTTCGATCATGAACGAGCTCATCCTAGCATGTCTCTGCGCCTTCGTCTTCTTCGGATTGTTTGCTCTCGTTCTCCGCTTTTACAATAGCCATTCCTCTACTTCTAGCCAACAATCATCTACCGCAACAGAAGGAGGAAGTTCGAGGAGCGTATCGGTTAAAGGACTCCACCCGGAGGACATCAGAACGTTGCCTGTATTCACATATTCAGCGTTCAAGGAGTTGGAGATTGGGAAAGGGTGTAAAATTGAGTGTCCGGTCTGCCTGAGTGACTTTGCGGACGATGAGTCTGTCAGGCTACTACCCAAATGCGACCACGCATTCCATCCTAAATGTATTGAAAACTGGTTGATCGGGTGCGGGACGTGCCCTGTTTGCCGAACTGATCTCACTGCAGTGTACAGCCGACATGGTGAGCAGGATGGAGAGAGCAATGTGTAAATGACCTTTAGCACTGACACTAGTCATAATCGTAAATGTAACAATCTAACAGCTTGCTGATTCATGTTTATGTGATTTGTTTCCGTTACAAATGATATACTATAAATGGATCGCCGATTAAATCCAAGAAAGAAGGAAAAGAGAAGAAAATAATTATCTAAGTAGAACAGCATGTGCTCTTGGATGATGGAATTTCCTGGCCTGGTCCTGGAACTATGATGTTCTTGCCCGGTAAGACTGCAGGGTTGTTGCTACCCTGACCCTCTTCTGCCTTGACTTTATTCTTATTCACAATGTTGAAAATCTCGGTTAAGACAGTTGTAAACGCTGTTTCAATGTTGGTAGCCTCTAGTGTTGAAGTCTCTAAGAAGAACAAGCCTTCCTTTTGCGCAAATTCTTTAGCATCCTCTGTTGGCACTGCTCTTTGGTTCTCTAAATCACATTTGTTGCCAATCAGAATGATTACTACGTTTTTGTCTGTGTGTGCTCATAGCTCTTCGAGCCATCGAGGTATGTGATCCAAGCTTTGACGCTTTGTGATGTCATAGACTAACATTGCGCCAACTGCACCCCTGTAGTATGGCACTGGTGACTGCTCTGTATCTGCATGAAGAAAATGCGGAACTTATAATGTCAATTTACTATATATCCAATTGGAGAATCAAATTAAACCAAAACAGATGCAAGAACCTGATCCAAAATGTTTACATGAACTAAAAAATAAATATAAAATATGAATGTTGAAATTCAATACCGGCAAAACGGGAGAAAATCTCAAAATCCGGCATAAAGCCAAGGGTCGCCGCGGCACTAATAAAATGCAACCGCCAGTCCGCCACACCCAAAAAATCCGAATTCAAGTATATATGGTAGACTAATCAGTACAGTAGCTGGTTCATTGGAACAAAGTTTAGCGCATACTCCCAAATGCTACAGTAACTGAAATGTAGTCATATAATCTCAGTGCCATAAATTCTCGTGCCCAAATCCTAATCTGAATTACCAATAAATTAATCACTAGTGAAATACGCTACAGCAAACTACTCAATCCCTATTCCAGAATCCACTAGATCTTCAGAACTAAACTAAAAATTTAACACAGAAGCTAAACAGTGAGCCACACAACACGAAGCTAGCAAAAAGCACGAGAAACCACTCACTAAGGTTGATATGCACCTAAATGTGTGCACAAGACACAGATGATATCAATGAGAGGAAAAGATCACCCGCTATTGATGACATATCAATCTCGTGAAGCATAAAACAAATGCACAACCTATTTCCTCTTCTGCAGCTTCCCTTCAGTACAATGCACAAACTTAGTCTGAAGCTCCATCACATCATAATCCCTGGAGCTGGAAAAAGACCTCCCAAAGGTTTGAAATAAACGAATTCAAATTTTACAGATTTGAAATTTTTTCTGACAAGGATTATATGTGTTTCCTGAAGCTGATTCCACTGTGCAATGTAAAAAGATCCTTTTTTTTTTCGTCTGGTACACACATTTGGTTCGCATTTACCGTACTTTGCGACATCTAGTTTTAGCGCGATATGCAGCGGATGGAGATGATTGCTAATGCATTTACTGTTAACTCATTCTCCATCGCTCAACAATATATTTTTCAGTTCAAATTCTCTTTTCTTGTTACAATATGTAATACAAGTTTGAACTGATTCCCAGAAGTCACCCTAGGAACTTAAAATGTCTTTAAAAAAATGTGCAAGTGGAGTTTGTAACCAGTTGAACTGTTATTTGATTTGCTGTCAAATTTCTAAGCTTCTTTTTCTATATTTTGTCGTCAGCTTTGCTTGCTCGTACTTATTAATGAATTTTCTGAAAAGGTCAATGAAGTGTTCAAGCTGTAAACTTAAGCTAAACTTGGGTACATTATACGCTGTTTCATTTTGCTCTTCCGGCCAAGTCCCGCTCTTCTATTTCAGTCTTTGAAAAAAGAGACAACAGTAGGAGATTTTCTTCTGAGACAAGTAAGCCACTGGGATTTCTGTTGCTGCTGCCTGCTGGGGTTATCTTCTTCTTTTTTGCTGATTGACTTTTCATCCGTTGACATGAATGATGCAGGAGATCAGTAGGAAATCAATGCAATTTAGATTGTTGCTTGACTTTTGCTTGTTAATGATATATACACGCTACAAGGAAGTTGTTAATGATTTACTGAGAATGTCCTGTGGACTTTACGGAAATAATAAGGTTATCATTGCGTGGTCATTTTGTAGAGGGTCAACTTTTGATTCTCTAAATTTTGGTGCAGGCAGCTATGGACGAGAAACAAGACATGGAGTGGGAGGAAGCGCAGAGAACAGTTGTGAGCGTGGATCTAGTCGCTGCAGCTAAACAGCAGATTCGGTTCCTGGAGGTAATTGACAGAAACAGATGGCTCTATGAAGGACCTGGTTTGCAAAAGGCCATCTATAGGTAAACTCGACTTTGCAAAATATTGTTATGAAAATGTGTCAAGTTGCACAAAGCTTCAGAATCATAATTGTTGTATTGTATTGATTCATTGAAGTTTGATTTCAGGTACAATGCTTGTTGGCTTCCACTGCTTGCAGCTCATATCGATAACCAAGTTTCTAAAGGGCCTTTGGTAGTTCCTTTGGACTGTGAATGGATATGGCACTGTCATAGGCTCAATCCGGTACGCATTTCTAATGGTTGCACCCTTTGATGTTCTAGTTTAGAAGTCGACTGTTTAAAGGTTCAAACTCATCTTGTGTTTTTTTCTTTCTCTAATGATGCAGGTGAGATACAAATCTGACTGTGAGGAATTATATGGAAAAATCATTGACAATCGCAACGTTGTGTCTTCTCTTCGAGGTTTATCGAAAAATGAAACGGAAGAGATTTGGAATAGAATCTACCCAGAAGAGCCTTATGAAATAGACATTAGTGTTGCATGCCCATTAGCTACCCCCGAAAAGCCTCATCGAAACTATGTCAATTATGATCTGGCTTCAGCTGTAGAGCGACAGAGCCCTTTTGTTTATCAGGTAACTGATCCTACATTCGTATGTTTTGATTCCTAACGTTACCGATGATTAAATGCAGCTTGAGCTTTATGTGCTACTCCCTTATGAACAGGTATCAAGGGCGCATATGAACCATGATCTATTTCTTCAGGAGGCATTTTCAAGATACAAAGGATTTCTGTATCTGAAAAGGAAGAATGAAGAACGTTCCATAAGCCAATTCAATGTTCCCACTTATGACATAGATCTAATGTGGCATTCGCACATACTACATCCTGTTTACTATTGTAGTGACACAACAAGAGCGATTGGCAAGATACTAGAACATGTCGAGGATGCTGACAGAACCAAGGGTAAGAGACTGGACAAAGGATTTTCTGATACTACTAAGCAGTGGGAAGAGACCTTCGGCGCGAGGTATTCAAAAGCTGGGGCTATGTTCAGAGGCCTGCCACCAAAACCAGTCACAAACTTGCCTTACAAACCAAATGCAACGAGAAATAGAGTGGTCTCCTTTGCTCCAGGCCCTGATATTGATCAGCTCTTCGCTCCAATACCCAAGAAGACAATGGTTGAGGTAATTTGCTAGTTGTTGTAATTTTGACAAAATTTGGATGTCACATTCTCCGAGTTTAATTTTTGATTCACTTTGCAGGTGTACATCGAGATCATCGAAGTCAGAAACTTACCAGATGGTCATGCCGAAGCTGACAGTATATCAGTCTTTGTTAGCAAGGAAAAATCAGACGCGTTCTTCACTTCAAAGCTCAAACTGAGCATTATGTCGCTTTCGGGGAAGAAGCAGATTGCTACTTTTCAGTGTGAACCCAATGGGAAATTTCTCTTTGAGCTTTCATCCTATAGCAAGGCTCCCAAGTTCCATTTCTCCAAGGCTGACAGACCACTCGGTTCATTTTTGCTTCCATTGAGTGACTTTCTTCCTCCGGTCTCTAAACTCTCAGTTGAGAAATGGTTCGAGCTCAAAACAACATCAACCCGTGTAAAGTCAAAGCCATTAAGTCTAAGAGTTGCCATGTCATTTGCAATCCCAACCACAGCACCAACTGTGATACTCATGGTAGTACCCTCCAAGCCAACCTCGCGAAAATTTTGCTTCTTCCCTTGTCCAGAACAAATTCCCAATTCAAGGAGCTTGAAGAGGGTCGAAGATATTTCTGGGACACGGATTATAAGCCTCCAAATGAGGTGCACCTCTTTCAATCACCAATGTTTAATATACTATTAGAAGGGGTTCGTAAATTTCTCCTTTTACGTTTGCTTTCTGTAGGATGGTACGAGGATGTTTACTTGTAGAGGGTGTCACGGAACAAGGTTTCCAAATGCTTGCCAAGCGAGTAAAGGGTGTTTGGTTCATCGACCGGTGCAGTTGGACTCTACAGAAAGCCACCAATGATGATGACTTCATCTTTGAATTCAAAGGAACTAAGATAGTAAGTCATATAATCTTCAAAACTCGTTTTTTCCCAAAACATTTCTCATTATATCTACTCTATTGTGATTGCTACTTTGCAGTATTCATGTCATAAAATGTATGCAGGTGAG
This sequence comes from Echeveria elegans, assembly GCA_035048345.1. Lineage (NCBI taxonomy): Eukaryota > Viridiplantae > Streptophyta > Magnoliopsida > Saxifragales > Crassulaceae > Echeveria > Echeveria elegans. The sequence goes on from JAWWMW010000676.1 coordinate 7,441, forward strand.
ACTCTACCCAGGAAGAAAGTTGGGATACGAACCCAAGTGCTGCACGAAAGAAGGCAACGAGCATGAGTTCCTCACTGCCATCGAATTCTCTGAAGAACGCCCATTCGGCAAAGCAGTTGCAGTCATTAACTGGAAATCTGGTTATCTCGCGGTAATGGTGCTTTACAAACAAAACAAAAAAAGACATTATAGGGTGACGTCTAGATATTGTATTCCTCTGTGTAAATTATTTGCATCCAAACTTAAAAGTTTAATTTTGTTCATATATATTTTAGGTGGCTGAAGATTGGTTTTTACTGCATGGGATCATTCTGGGGTACATACTTTCGGATGTAATGAAAAGCGAGGCTATGGATGAGTTAGGCTCAGTTAGACCGAGTTCTACGGACAACAAAATCGATGAGTACTTCAATGGTGAAGTAAATGGGAAAGAGTATGATAATGCCGAGTGTATACCGGACCACAGAAATGGATCTCAGCCAGCAAGGGTTGTGCCTCTTGTATGAAACTGCTGTTAAAGGATGGGGCGATGGGGTGAGTTCAGTGCAAAATGTACAATTTGTTTTGTTTTTTTGAAAGACTGATATTAGCTATAGCAAGGCACATTCGTGTAAACCTACAAAAAAACTAGCTATCGTTGTGTATTGCTAATGTAAATTGATCTCTAAGTTTGAGACTCTAACTGAACTCTCATTGTGGAAACTTTGCCCTAAACTTATTTTAATAATTCTATTCATTCGTTTAGTACTAGGTAGTATAGTATAGTATACATTGCCGTGTCATAACACACCAGTGGTTGTCCCGTCGTCCCGACGGAAATGTGAGGAACAGATGCTTGTGGTCTGAGTCCGTGAGATCTGTGTAAATTTAAACTTAAAAAATTAAAGGTATGGACAAAATCAAAAACATTTATTTGACTCATGATACAATTATGAATTTTTAATTTTAATTTAAATGAGTGATTTTTTTGTTAATTTTAATATTTAATTTTTTAAATTTAAAATAATTTTGGAATGTTTTTTTTAATTTTTAAAAAAATTTAAATTGATATTTTTTCATATTTTGTCTTATTCCTATTTTGTCATATTTCTATTTTGTCTTATTTCATAATTGATTCAGCGACAAAAATACATCATTTAGCGACGAAAAAATCTCGTCACTATATGTGTGGTGGTGGATTGTAATCTATTATATATATAGATATGTCGTGACTGAATATTTGAACTTAGAATAACAAACTAATATATTATTTTCTCCAAAATATGTGCATATGTATTACTTTTGCCGTAATACCAATTATCTAAGTATATTTATTATTATTATTATTTATTAATTTTCTATCAAAAAAATAAATATATTTATTATTTGTGTACGTGATTATCATTTATCACAATTCATAGTAGATTGTTATGACTTATGAATCAGATGTACGTGTTATTTGATTTGTCATCGTTGAAAGATTTATTTCTTTATTACAGTTTCTGGTGGTACGATCTCATACTTATCAAACTAGTCTAAGATTATAAATATGCATTGTAAAACCACCCGTGTGGCCAAAAAGGAAATGCATAAGTTAAGAAAAAGAAAATAAAATAGAAACATTAGGAAGGATGTTGGTATTAAAATTTTCATTTTCCTTGACATATAAGACGCGTCGATTCCAAAAATAAAACAAAATTAAAAGTTTCATTCCTCCAAAAGTTTCCTATAACAAATCTACTTTATACAACATTCTCAAAAGCTTTGGTTTCGTATCCTAATTCTTGTTACAAAGAACTACGTTAAAAGTTTTGATGAAATAAATGAGATGAAACATTATCTTGTTTTAATGGCCCTTTGTTGCCCTTCAATACACTTCACTGTTTTGGTAATCATATCAGCATTAGTATCTGATCCTGTAAAAATTTCGCAGTTAAACGTGTTTAGAAGAAAGTAGCAGAATTGATGATCGCCTGAAAAATTCTAGTGTAGGTCTCCATAAGTTAAAAAAAAAGAAAAAAAAAACTTCACTGTTTTGTCTAACACGTTGAATAACGAGTACCAGAAGAGAGTAGCAACCTCCCCCATAATGGACAAACTTCCCCCATCATAACTTAACATGTCATTTCACATCAACCTTTGACTATTTTCTACCCGAAGCACTAGTTCCTCTTGGCTGCTGCTTTTTGTTTTTTAATTCTAAAATTTTAAGTGCCATGTAACAAACTTTATTTAAGAATGTAAATTAAGATTAACTTTATTTAATGATTCCATCTTCTGCATTTGAAAACTACTCCATGTATTCTTTTTATCTACATCAGGTGGGGTCCTGAGACCCAATTAGCTTGTCATTGGGATGTGTTTGGATCTGATGGCAGTCTATCTATGGAAAAGGGTGTTTTGGGAATTTCATTTTCTTCCCCAATTGTAGCTTCGAAACCGTGGAAAAGTTTTGGGGACGGAATTGATTGACAAATGGTAGTTCAACTGATGAGAACGCACCGGCGGTGACCACAAAGGTTTCGGAGACGCATCGTCTGGGTGTTAGAAGTGTATTGCGAATTGCCGACATGGTAGGGAATGCAGAGCAAGAGCCAATCATTGTCGCTGTGATTTTTGAGGGGGTTGGGAATTGGGATTGGATTGCCGACCTGGTAGAGATTGAATTGCAGACGAGCGGGGGCGTTTGTGTAGACGGTTTAGGGTTTAGAGTCTGTCCGTATCTGGCAGATCGGGAGGTGGCGTCTGTGCAGATAGGCGGAGACAGTATTGCAAACAGGCGGAAGCGGTCGTGCAGATGAGCGGAGGCGATGTGATGGAAAATATATTTTATAAAAATTTCAGTTTTGCCCCTCCACTTAACGATCGATTACGATTTGCATTTTGAGGTACATTAATTATAACCTATAATATCAAGTCCCATAAGAATCGAACTCTTATTTGCATACCTATGTTGATTATCATGCCATTCGAACCACATTATCTTAATATTATTAGTGGCGGATCCTGGAGTTAAATGTCATTATATCATCATGAGATGATAAAGACGCGTTAAATCACATTATTACTTGCCCATGTATGGGAGGTAAATCAAGTTTATTCGTCTTCATGTTTTGAAAATATTTGTAACTGTTTCGTTCATAATCCTCTTAAACAAATCCCGCACAATATAGAATTTCTAACTATCAATGAGAAAGTGATCTTCAATTTTGTTTTGCAACTCTGTCTGTCGAAAATTCTCTTTCTACTGTAATTGTCGTAACCGGTAAAATCATATTTAGCATGAAATATAGTGATGTATATAATAAAAATCAATCAATGTCCCAACTCCAATCTACACTATCCGACAACACAAATATGTAAACAATTAGTCCAAATGAATTAAAAAGCAAGCCACACAAATGTGCGGAAAAGTTATAGGAGTAACACATAAGATTTGCGGAGAAAAAAACACAAATATGTATTTTCCACTTGTTTTCCGGTGACAAAATAGGATGAAGAAGATAGCCAGATAGGTCAGATTTGAAGACAAGGTCGGAGGGATGCCGTTACAATAAGCTCAAAGCCTGAAGGCCACTTGAGTTTTGTTAGCTCAAGGCGAGCTTCAAGTAGCTACGTGTAGCCCAGCTGCGCGTAAAATGGTCCCAAGGTGCTAATGACGTGCGCGGACCGTCGGGAGTTTGTTTTGAACATGGTGCCTCAAACATCGGACCACGACCAACCACTTTGCGATAAGAGTTGTAGATGAAACGTGTAAGCTGACTCGACCAGTGGCGGATGCACTTTGTCAAGACACTCATTTTTAATTTTTATACATAATTATAGTATAATCAGTGTAATTATTACTATGTTTGTCGCTGTTTGACCCCACTAAATAAATTTAATTTGACACTAGTAAAAAATGACCCCACTCGAAAATAGTTCTGTATCCGCCACTGGACTCGACGACACCTCTTTTTGAATCTTACTTCTTCAACAAATGTGAATAAATAAAAATGAAATTAGGGCTCGAATCTTACTTCTTCTTCAACAAAATGTGAGTAAATAAAAATAAAGTTAGGGTTCGAATTCCCATCCATAAAGAGTCATGACTGACTTCTCACCACCCGTTAATTTTCTTTCTAATGTAATTTAAATTAATTTTAGTTTTATAATTTTTATATGAGAGTTATTTGTTTTAATGGCGTGTGCTGACACCGAATGATAAAAGTTGACCCTCGGAGACTAAGCCAAAAAAATTAGTCTCTTATAAGTGAATTAAAACAAAAATATATATTACAAATAGTTAAAAACAAAGTTGACTATGTTGCAGATGATTAAAATTAATTTAATTGCACCAAACTCATGTGTGAATTGTGAACTGGAATTGGATGCACATCGTATTATCGACATCGTCGTGAATTTTAAACATGTGAGATATCAATCAAAGATTTTAGAGCCAAAAAATATCAAAGTTCCAGGTGGACTTTCATTTCATTAATTCATAATTAGGTGCGCCGAAGGGATTAGGATAAAATCGGATGTAATAAAGTATACTAAATTATAAAACTCGAAGCCAACTTAGTAAATTTGAAACTAATCCATCCAGCAATGCGAAGTAAAAATAGAGTAAATAATAGAGCAAAGCACATTACGAGAATTTTCCGTTTTCCGTATATATATTTATTATATATTTAATTATTTATATTGTAAATTTTATTAAATAAATTAGTATTAAAATCAAGGGATGTTATATGAATTAAGGATGTTAATATTATTTGTTAATGTCACAAAATGTTTTATTTTTCTCTTATTTTATGTATGTGTAATAAAACATGAATGAAAATAAAATATGTATTATAAATGAAAAAACAAGAAATGGTAAAAAAATTAACGAAAAACGGAAAAATATTTTTCTAGTCGGAAAAATGGGAAATAGAAAAATGAGAAAATGGAAAACGGAAAATTTCCGTTTACTCTCCCCTACTAAATAAAGCACGTCATACAATTGTGAATAAAGATATCGTCAAGTGGTAAGAACCCTCTTAAAATTCTAATGTCAATTATACAAATTCTACCTATGATATTTCTCTTCACAATTTGTGAACGAGTATTTCTTTCCTTCCATTTCCAAGGAGGTGTTTTCTGGAATGTTTCTTTAAATAAAATAAAAACGTCATACAATTCCCTACAACCATCCCTTACTATTTTACTTAAAATGGAGCGCACTGTAGGCGATCAGTTACCACTTCATCGGAACTCGTGTGTGGAAGGATAGACATCGTAACCTGGCTATGGTTAGAGATAAGATCAACCACGGTAGAGTTTAGTTTAAAAACCCTCCTTCGCTTCGCTCAATTTGCTCATTCATACACGGTTTACGTGATCTCTCGTCGTTGCTGATCTCCTTTTTCTCGGTTCGCGTGCCTTCTTTTTTTTGGTTTCAACGATTCGCTGCATTCTTTTTTCATCTTCCGGTAATCGATTGATTCGAACTAATACTAATACTATGGTTGCAGAGTTGTTGTGGAAATGACGGGATTTAATAATAACGGAGAATTTAGCTTCACCAACGGAACGGGGTCGGAGAAGAAGATGACGAGCGGAAGGAACGGACTGGCCAAGATCACCACAACATCGCCCAGCTCTGTGGATAAGAGCGGTCAGGTTGTATGTCATGACGACAGTGCGCCGACGGTGAAGGCGCAGACGATCGATGAGCTGCACTCGCTGCAGAAGAAGCGGTCGGCTCCTACGACGCCGATACACGCTTCTTCCTCATCCGCGCAAGCTAATTTCGCCGCATCTGTGTCGGAAGAAGTTCGACAGAAGCAACAGCTCCAGTCCATCAGGTACATCTCATCTCCCTCCCTAACCCTAATCAAATCAAAACGAGAATCAACGTAATAATTATGAAAATGGAGAATTAATTCGATAGATTGACTAACGGAAACGAACAAGGATCAATGAGTATGATCTGACGCTGGATGTGGAACTTGATAATCTAATTGGATATTAGTGAACAAGTCATCGAACGGTAGTGAGAACTCGATCGTTGAAATGCGTGCAACGGCTATCGTTCCTGAATTTTGATAACCAAAAGGAACTTACGTCACTCTTTTTAATCCCACTGTGAATTCGTGATTAAATAACCTTTGCTGAAAATCTTTAACGTTATGACGTTCAAAAATGGGAAAAGTAATGAATCGCCATAATTTATGTACAATTTGTGTTGTGATGTAGTGCCTCCTTGGCCTCATTGACGAGGGAGACCGGTCCCAAGGTGGTGAAAGGAGACCCGGCCACAATTAGGAAGGGCGAGACGCCAAAGGTGGATCATGCCGAGTATCATATGTTTTCACCCAATGTCAATGTTAGTGACAGTGCCCTCAAGTTCACCCACATCCTCTACAATCTCTCCCCAGCTGGTAATCCTAATTCCAATCAATTAAGTATGGTACTACTGTACGTATTGATCATCAGTGGCAGGCGACTGATGGATATTCTGATGTTACTTATTGTGTGATTCAGAGCTGTATGAGCAAGCTATCAAGCACGAGCAGGGCTCGTTTGTTACCTCTAGCGGCGCACTTGCCACTCTCTCTGGTGCTAAGACTGGCCGATCACCCAAAGACAAGCGTGTTGTCAAGGATGAGACGACCAAGGATGAGCTCTGGTGGGGAAAGTAAGTGACCATCAGTAACCACCATTTGAATATATATATGTACAAATTAGTATGCTTCATGTTATAGTGAGTACTTACTGACTAACCAACTATGCAACACTCAGGGGATCACCCAACATTGAAATGGACGAGCATACATTTATGGTTAACAGGGAACGTGCTGTGGATTACTTAAATTCTCTGGACAAGGTAATGAATCATGATGTCTTCATTATTCTACGTAGTGATGCAAATAATAAAAAATTCTTATCAAATCTGGACTTTAGCTGTTCATATCTTTAAGATTTATCAGGATGAGGTGTGGGTTGTTAGAATCCATAGTTTCTGCTCTGGTGGGGTTCTGGTATATATCTTGTCTTTTTCTGCAAAAGTGAAACTGTTTGCTTGTGAATCCAAAGGTGCCCCCTACCTCTTTATTGAATGTATTACTATTACAAAACAAATGCGCACCCTTTTGAATACGGCCCAGCCACCCTTGTCCGATGCATCTACATATACTTATCCTTTCTTTGACCCATCTGCCCATCTGTTGTTATCCATACTGTTACAACTACGTCAATTTGCATTCATTGGCAATCATAACTCCGAATATAACTTTCGGTCCGAGCTTCATGTATGGATTACCTTGTTCTGATATGGATGTCTTAATTCATTCCGAGAATGGTAGCTTACTGGTTTTATCCTTCCATAACCCACTTCACGCCCTTAATAGATAAGGGTATCAAAAACCATTAAGCTTCCACTACCTGATTTATTCAAAACTAAACTGAGAGGTCAAGGAACTGTGCCGTAGTTGTTACTGGAAGCTTGTTACTCAGATATATGATTGCTTTCTGTGGCATATTTGACAATCAAGTATGCTAAAAACCTTATACTTGTTGTGCCTTTCAGGTTTTCGTGAACGATCAATTTTTGAACTGGGATCCGGAGAACAAAATCAAGGTTCGAATTGTATCAGCGAGAGCTTACCACTCTCTGTTCATGCATAACATGTGAGTACAAACAAGAGTATAAATTATCACTACAAGTATCGACTTTTCAGCTAGCGTCTTTGGGCATTCTGACTTGATATGGCGTCATTTGTATTTGTCGTTAACTCTTTGCATTTCGAAATGTTTTTTAGGTGCATTCGTCCGACCCCTGAAGAGCTGGAGAACTTTGGGACCCCAGATTTCACAATATACAATGCTGGACAGTTTCCATGCAACAGATACACCCATTACATGACTTCTTCCACAAGCATTGATCTCAATCTTTCCAGGAGAGAAATGGTCATCTTGGGTACTCAATATGCTGGTGAAATGAAGAAGGGGCTATTTAGTGTCATGCATTACCTCATGCCCAAACGTGGTATCCTATCCCTACACTCAGGCTGCAACATGGGCAAGAATGGAGATGTCGCTCTCTTTTTTGGTCTGTCTGGTAAGCACATATCTGTTCCAGTCACTTAAAAAACTTCTGATGGGCTAAAGAGAAATTGATATTTAATTGATACATCTGGAGTTCTTAATACTGGTGAGTTTTTCTTATTCATTCCAGGAACCGGTAAAACCACTCTTTCAACAGATCATAACAGATATTTAATTGGAGATGATGAACACTGCTGGGGTGACAATGGTGTTTCAAATATTGAGGGCGGTTGCTATGCAAAATGTATTGATCTCTCTAGGGAGAAGGAGCCAGATATCTGGAATGCCATTAAGTTCGGGACTGGTATATATAAGCAAATTGGACCTTTTTTATATAAAAAATCCTGTTAACAAATTGGACCTTTTTATATATATAAAAATTCTGACTCAATTTGTCTAAATGCTATTCAGTGCTGGAAAATGTGGTGTTTGATGAGCATAGTAGAGAAGTAGACTACACCGATAAATCTGTGACAGGTAGGCTAACGATCTACGATTTGATTTGCCTTGTTCATTGTTGTATCTGATGGAAAAAGATTGTTTCATAATTTGCTGTTGTTTCACCGTAAAAAAGAAAAAACTGCTTCTGATGCAGAGAATACCCGTGCTGCTTATCCCATTGAGCACATTCCCAATGCCAAGATACCGTGCGTTGGTCAGCACCCTAAGAATGTCATTCTTCTTGCCTGTGATGCTTTTGGTGTACTGCCTCCTGTGAGCAAGCTAAATTTAGCTCAAACTATGTACCATTTCATTAGTGGCTACACAGCTTTGGTAAGATAAATTATTTCTGTGCTTTATTTTATCAGCTCATACACAGTATTTAAGGATTCAATGTAGTCTAGTGTCGGATTGTGTTTATAGGTAGCTGGCACAGAAGATGGAATCAAGGAGCCACAGGCAACTTTCTCATCATGCTTTGGTGCTGCGTTCATAATGATGCATCCAACCAAGTATGCAGCGATGCTAGCTGATAAGATGCAGCAGCACGGCGCAACTGGATGGCTTGTCAATACTGGATGGTCTGGTGGAAGGTATGCAAGGGCCAACGAGTGATCTCAACATCCTGATATGTCTCTCTTTACGTTTAGTTGAAGTTCACTATTTATTTTCTGACTTTTTTTTGTACGTTACAGCTATGGATCAGGGAATAGGATTAAACTAGCCTACACAAGGAAACTCATTGATGCCATCCACTCTGGCAGCCTTCTGAATGCGAAATACAAGAAAACCAACGTGTTTGGGCTTGAGATCCCAACTGAGGTCGAGGGAGTGCCTTCTGAAATTTTGGATCCAATCAACACGGTTAGTATCTCTATTTTCTCCTTGAGAGTGAAATATCAGGGTACTGATGGTGCAAATGCAATGTGTTTTGTTCTGCAGTGGTCTGACAAACAGACTTACAATGACACTTTGCTGAAGCTGGCTGGACTGTTCAAGAACAATTTCTCCATATTTGCAAACCACGATGTTGGCCAAGACAGGAAACTGACGGAAGAGATTGTGGCTGCAGGACCAAATTTCTGATCAAGCGGATGGAAACCCATGAAGATGTTCACTTTCCTCAGAAGCTTGAGTCTGAAGTTACATTTATGAAAAAAGGAGCAAAAATAAGAGCCAATGCAAATTAATATGCCAACAGCATTATTTGTTGGACAAAGACTATGTTAAGTTTTTTTTCTTTTCTTTATGATTTGTGCAAATTAATATACCAACACCCAATAAAATAGCTTCACTACAGGATAAAATAGTGCATCACCAAATATGTATTCCCTGCCATGCCGCTGCCCTCCATAAATAATTATTAGTCATGTCATCATCAAATATAGATTTTTTGAATTACATGCCCTCCATAAATAATGCCCTCCATAAATAATTATCAGGCATGACATCATCACACGGTACCTTCAAATAGGGATGTGCATGGGACAGGCATGGACGGGCATAACCCGGCCCGAAAAAATATTCGGTTCACGTTATAATGCCCGAACCCGACCCGGAAAAATTTGAACATGCCTATGTCCGTCTAAACCCAACCCGAAAATTAAAAAAAAATGTGTTAAAACTTGGCTCGAGCCGGGCCAAGCTAAAGAAATTTCTAAAACAAGTCAAGCTCAAATAAAGCTCGACTCAAAATTCCTTCAAAAATTTTATTTAATGTTTAAGCTTGAGCCAAACAAAGTCATGGGTTGAAGTTTGATTTTGAGTTGCTAAGATTTCAACCTATATATAAGAAAGTTCAAAGGAAATGTTTAAAATTTGGGCGATTGGGACAAAGGATAAATGAGAATAAAGTTAAAGATAAGGGGTCGTAGGTGAATTGTCCTACATCGCCCAAATCTTGAATTGAATATATATATAGCATGGGTTAGCTTAGCTTAGTTAGAATAAGTTTATACATCTTCAATATTTTTTTATTTATACATGTTTATAAATTAAAAATAATAAAAATTTTGGGTTCGGGTCGGGTCGGGCCGCACGAGGCTAGACCTGAGCCCGTCCAAATCCTCTCATATGATAGCCTAATCCGAGTCCAAATGCTCTCGGGTCGGGTCGGGCGCTCGGGCCATGCTCACCTCTAGCTTCAAAAATGGACGTGTATGTCTTTTTCCATCGCATCCCCGTGGAGACGACAGGTTCCTACACTTATAACTAGATATTTACTTACGACATATTAAAGCTTTTTAACCGGACTCATTCAGCATATAAACTTAATACCCTTAATCGGAGTTGCTATTTCACACTTAAAGGCAAATTTCAGTTTTATTTTGTGTTGGTAATTTCAGTTTGAATGTAAAGTATACTTGGAACTTTATGAAGTTCATTTCTATTGAGCAA
>JAWWMW010000677.1:0-10944 GCA_035048345.1 Echeveria elegans
ATTCTCTCAACTGGCCAAGGTTCCTGACTTTTCGGAACTGCCTGACAGCAAGGTTCCTGAATTGTAGGAACAACCTGACAGCAAGGTTCCTGAATTGTAGGAACAACCTGTTGACTAAGTTAGTAGATAGAGTTTGTTTGTCATCATCAATTCAATCGGTTCCAACACTATGCGTACACATCATCACTCTACACTACCTATACATATGACTAGCCAAGCTTTTCTTCTTCCTAAAGATTCTGACTGAACCCACTTTCCTCTCTCACTTCACATTCCTCCCTATTTTCTTTGTTCTAAACTACGTACGGAGTACTACACTTACAATTGGATAATAATTACATGGGTGAGTTCAGAATCCAAATGCGATAAATCGGACAAGTGTATCATCATCTAATTTCCAATCTCATATGTTTTTGTAGCACACAAAAGTCTTAGATGCATTACGAATATAAGATATATATATAATTGAATGAACTCAATATTTAGGTTTATAATGTGCTAATTTTGAATTTTTTATTTGATAGAAGTAGAAAATTGAAGAGAGGGAGAGCAACAGTAGTAGAACTGACGTACCAGTGTAGGTGTTATAAATATGGGGCTAGCTAGATATGCAGATGTTGAGGAATTAGTGGTGCACATGGTGAGACATGAGAGGGTTTGAAAATGGTGTCATGAACAGGGAAGCAGCAATAGATATAAAGAATCATTGAACCACTAAACATAAACAACAACAAAAACAAAAACAAAAAGCTACACCCAAAGTGCACTACCACTATTGCAACTATTACGTGTGCGCGCTCTACTAGATCTTGCTGCTTACTAAATTCTGTATATAAATGAGACGTGTGTCTAATGCACACTTCAACATTACTATTATTACAGCAGAGCATATACACTAAGCACAGTTAATTCTCCCTATCAACTCTATAGTGTCATCACAAAGAGGAGACCGATCACATAAACATGGCAGGAATAATGGGTTGGAGCAGTGTTATGGAAGCAGCTTACGGCTGTCATCATGAGCACCCTATGCAATTGGAACGACATCGCATATTGGGCGGGAGTATCGGCGTCTCCGAATGGAGAAAGGGTCCTTGGACGCCGGAAGAGGATAAGTTACTAAGTGATTATGTGAGCATGCACGGTGAAGGCAGATGGAGCTCTGTTGCCAAATCCTCTGGTAATTAAAACTAAAATTTAGGACTAGTTACACTTTTGTATTCATTTCATTACTAGCTAGTTTACATTTCTAAATTCTAAAGTTTATGATGATATGAAGGTTTGAATAGGAGCGGGAAGAGCTGCAGGCTGCGATGGGTGAATTATCTTAGACCGGGGCTAAAGAGAGGCCAGTTGACGCCGCAAGAGGAAGGCATCATAATTGAATTGCATTCCCTTTGGGGTAACAAGTAAGATCAGATGATATACTATTTGAAACTATTGACACATTTTTGGTAGGTTAATGCCATATACCAAATGCCAAAGAATTAGAATCTAATTTGTGGATACATCACATACATTATCTCTTACAGGTGGTCAACTATTGCTAGATACTTACCTGGAAGAACCGACAACGAGATCAAAAATTATTGGCGAACCCACTTTAAGAAAAAAGACAATACTAAATCATCACTTTCTAAAAAAAACCAAAAGCCGGATCAGCATCGCAAATTGGTTGTGGAAGATGATGATGACGACGAGTCGAATACGACTATTGGCGTTAAAGACGATGATGCTTCGGGTTCACACATTTTTCAAGCTGATAGTTGTACGGACAATAACTATATGGACTATAACGGTAACAATCGTCAGTTTATGCTTTGTACGGATCAAGAATGCGAGAATACGATGTCGTACAGGACAGATGCGGCTGCTACTAGTAGAGCATTGGATGATCAGGTGATGTACGAACATTATGAAGCTGCCACGTGGACCTATCATCAGGTGCAACCAGAGGAGAGGAATGTGGAGCTCTGGACTGGGCTATGGAATCTCGACGATTGTAGCCCACCAAGTTGAAGCATATAGATCGGCGTAATCAAGCCTAAGACCAAGCCCAATCTCAGATCCAACATACTGGCCATTCGTTATAATTTGGAGATTAATCATAATCAGCCGTTATTATAAATCGATTGACAATTTTGGAGGTTAAAATTTGCGATTGTGAAAAATATCTTTTTTATTTTATTACAATTTTTCAAAGATTGGGAATCAATGTATACAACTTGGTATACAACACGGGAACTTAGCCCGAAACCAGGATCAATGTATTTTGTGACTAAATGAAAAGCGACCATCGATCAAATAAGAAACTAATAACAAAGAAAACTACTAGTTATCTAACGGTAAATGCCAGATGCTACGAATAAACTACGAACTATCTAACGGTAGACGCCAGATGCTACGAATAAAAGCCTTTCTCCACAGAAGACGCAGATGAGGAGAGAGTTAAAAAAAAGTAACGTAAACAGCATGGACAGCTTCGGCTTAAAACAACACAAACCACAACTCCCTTAAAAAAGTACTCATCCATCCAAAATAATATTGCCGAATCCGCCACTTTCATTTGCCCAGTCTCTTCCCCCATTCCGATGGCCTCAACGGCCCACTTCGGATGCTGGTCTCCTTCATGCCTGGTTTTAACTAAGCCCGCACCGAGGAATAGATATCAACCTTCGGAATGGTTTTCCGAACAATCTTTACCCTTCCTCACTGTCGTCGTGAGTTATCCTTATCACAAAATCATCAAACCTCGCTGACTTCCACGACCGTCGTCGCCAGTCCTCCACCACCAAATCCCATCAATTCCTTGGTTTAAGAAGTCATCAAAGTGTCAGTCTAATTCCGATTTATGAAATGACATCATCGTGTGTTAAATACCGGAACCTTGCCTGAAGGTAGAAGCTTCGCGGATCTGAATTTGGGCCCGATTCCAACACGATGGAAAGACACTTGCGGAATCGGTCAAAAATTCAGTTAAACACTTAAACACCTTCATGTTTTTGTCGTTTTCAATTAAACACCCTTTGTAATTTTAAAAACTTTAGGGCTCAGATTGAAAATGTAAAAAAATACAATTCAACCCCTCATATTCCTCCTCCTCCACCACCACCACCGGTGGTGGTGGTGGAGGAGGGGGTGGTGGAGGAGGAAGATGAGGGGTTGGATTGCATTTCTTGTATTTTCAATCTGACCCCTAAATTTTTTAAAATTACGAAGGGTGTCTAATTGAAAACGGCAAAAATATGAAGGTGTTGAAGTGTGAAAACAAAACGGAGGGGTGTCATCTGGAAAAAGTGTTACAGATAGGGGTCTTTTTCTGTAATTGCCCTTAAAAAACATTGTTAAATGATTTTCCATTTCAGTACTTCTTATATGCTTGTGATAGTTTGCTTTTTTTAGGTGTTAATTACAGGAAAAAAATCGTATGTGCAGCATTTTTTCCAGATAACACCCCTCTATTTTAATTTCATACTTAAACACCCTCATATTTTGTCGTTAACGATTCGACAACCTCTGTCACAATTAATGACAATTAGGCCCTTTAAATGTATATTTAGAAACATTAGGAATCTGATTAAAATTTAATTAATACAATCGGACCCCATTATAATAAAATTAATAAGAATATTTAATGCTCACTAAATTACAATAAAATTAATAAAAATATTTAATACTCACAATAATTATAATTTATATTTAAAATTTAAAACTAAAACTAAAACTAAAAAATTAAAATTAAAAATTAAAAATAAAACTAAAACTAAAAATTAAAATCTAAATCTAAATTAAAATTAAAATTAAAATTTAAGAATTAAAATTTAAAATTTAAGAATTTAAAATTTAAAATTTAAATTTAAAATTTAAAATTTAAAAATTACCCTCTGCGTCTCCCAGTAACATAATTAAATATTAAAAGTTTAAAGTTTAAATTGAAATCTTAATTTTAATTTTTTAGTTTTAATTTTGATTTTTATATTTTAGAATAATTATTGTAAGTATTAAATATTTCTTATTAATTTTATTGCAAGTTTGATGAGTATTAAATATTTTTATTAGTTTTATTGTAAAGGGGCCCGACTGAATTTTGAACCGAACCACTAATATTTCTAAAAATACAATTAAAGGACCTAATTACTGTTAATTTTGACGGGGTTGAATCGTTACTGGCGAAACGATGAGGGTGTTTAAGTGTAAAATTAAAACGGATTGGTGTCATCTGGAAAAAAATGTTACACATATGAGTCTTTTTCTACAATTAACCCTTTTTTTAATTACAGATGGTCTGAAGATAACAAAAAGCCTTACATGAGTGGCTTTCTTTTAAAATTATTTTTACAAGAATGTTTTCTTTAAAATAGCCTTTTTATATAAATTTTTTATATTTAATTAACCCTAAACAAAATGCTTCATAAATAGAAGTCCGAAGTTTTTTTTGATGAGAGAGAACACATATTACAACATATTATACTACAAATCTAAGGATTGTGCATGAGAGCACTAACGGTGACTCTACTTCAAGGCATTGAACCCTTGACATTAGAGTTACAAGATAAATATTTAACCAATTAAACTACACTCGCAATAGCACTCTACAGTTAAATCGAAAGAAACTAGTTTCCGCAAAAGAAATAGGGTTATTCATTTAGAAGAACAAAAAAAAAGGCAGGGTGATTGTTGTACGGAGTTAAAGTAGGCTGTCACTGATAACGAATTGAGTATCGACACCTGTCCAGGCTTCCGTCACCGTCTAAATAGACGGCGTCTGTATGTACGGACAACGAGGGTAACAGCAGGGCATCAATCAGATACACACAAAAATGTCTGCAGTCACATGGCTGTCACATTCCACAATCCAATCAGAATCCCCAGAACCCTTCTACCCCTTTCCTTCCTTAAAAGCTCCTTTATTTATTTATTTATTTATTTATTTTTGGATCATATCCAATATTGTTTTATTTTCAATCCCCTTATCGTAAAACTATATTTTCCTTCTTTAAACACCCTACTTTAGGTTTAGGGTATGCAAAAAGAGAGATAAATTCGAAGAATGCACCAACTCAACATTTTTGAGTTTCTAACGGTTGTGTTCAAAGCTTACGTCACTACAAATTTGAACATTTATTGTACGGAAATGGGTTTGCAACGGTTTGTTATGTATGTAGCACATTAGTATTTTCATGTAACGATTTATTTAGTAGCGCTAGAAGTGCTTATAAAGTAGGTAAAACGTTTGAAACGATTTCGTAACGCTTTTGCTCCATGGATTCAATCCAATGCAATTGCTTCGGTCCTTTGAGTAACTTAAAGTCTAAAAAGATGTCATTTTTATTTTAAAAAAAGTATGCTCCGAATGGTAACTTAATTTTGAATAGAAAAAGATTTCCATTATCGTTACAAGATCCGTAGTGGTAATTATTTTTGTAAAATTCTTATACTTTGATCGATGGATCCACCAGTGATACTTTTTTTGGTGTCTTAAAATGTTATTCTGGCTTCCGTAAGTATAATAATTTTTACTCTCACATTCATATCTCTTTTAAATCTATTTATATATTTGTCATATTCTTTTTCTTACTTTTACGTCACAAAACCTCATTTTTTTTCCGAATAAGATGAATACTGTAGGGACTATTTTCGAATATGAATCGATAAAAAAAAATCAGAGACTACACATTTTCAACGTCGTAGTATTAAATGAATGAATACTGGACCAATCGGATTGTAACGTTTTCTCTTACAATGAATTGAATGGGAAATTAGAAGCGGATGGTCATAGCTTGGGAGGGAATCTGTGAAAAGTTTAGAGAGAGATAGAGGGTGAGGGGCATTTCGGACAATATAAGAACGAATGCTGGCCATTGAAATATCGACACGTACATGTCCATTTTAAGGTACGTGACCACGTTACGATAAGCCTGTCAACCACAATATTAGAAGTTGTATGTAGCGCGCCCTCTGCTTCTGGTTCCGCTTGTGTTGTAATGAATGATTACACATCTTCTCTTTTCTCTCACCAACGCCCACCACTTAGCGTGTGTATCTCAACCTCCGACTGTAAATATGCAAACTTAATTTAGGGGTATTTTAAAAAATGGAGAGTGGATTCACACGTACATTGCAAAGTGCAACATACTGATGACATTTGCGATGAACACTGTAGGATCAATTCGAACATTATGTGTTAAGGTCGGAGTGTGTAGTTGAGAAACGGTACGTATTTTTGAACTATTTTTTGCAATGTATAACATAACATGACTTACGTTCATAAATATCTAAGCAAGTGATGCGAGTTTTTAATTTCCATCTACATATCAAATCGCCTTTTAAAGGGAAAAAAAACATTATTGGAATTTTACAGTTCATTGTTTGATATACAAGATACTGTTTTTACGCTGAATCAGTAGTTCGAAGATCGATATACAGAATGGTAAAAGTAAAAGAAGAAGAAAAAGACACGCACTTAGTTTCGGATTTAACAAGTAATCTACTCAAAAGGAAATGTAATGGCATCTTACACATATAAGTATGTGTTGGATCTAATGTACAAATCACAGAAACTAAATATGGAATAAGTCACAAGCAGTGTAGGGTGCAATGAACAAGAAGAACATAATTCATAGTACTTCAAGTTGGGTGGTGCTCATAAATTCAACAAAAATGATAAAAATAATTAGTCACAAGATATGATAACCTAAGCTTGGTAAAGATAGAATAAAGAGAGAGCGTGTGTACGAGAAGCAGCATGTGTACCATAGAGAGATAGAGAGAGAAGGGTTTGATCATCTTCATCTATCTCTATCTAGGGTTTCCAGTAGTACTAGTTGTTGTTGTCGTCTTTTATTGTGTATATAAAAAGTGACGTGTGGGTGTAGAAGAGAGAAAAATTGTGTTTCACAAGTTTTGGTTGCACAATCTCTGCATACCCACTTTGAGAAAAGCAGAGAGAAGATTTTGGGGTTGTTTTTGGTGAGGAACATCAAACAATAACAAGGTAAGTATGCAAGCAAAGCAAAGCAAGAGATAGAGATAACATTCAACAACTCTCTCATTTCTTTCCTTTCCTTCTTTCACATATGTTATGTACCTAGGAACAAGGGGCTGCTGCTCTCTTCCCTTGTTCATTTTGGTAGCTGCTTCCATGTTTTAATTATGTTGAAAAAAGGTAACTAAAGCTAAAATAAGATGTTATTGATCAGCAGCAGCAGAAGAAGTGTTATTATTATTATAAATGGGGAGAGGAAGGGTTGAGTTGAAGAGGATAGAGAACAAGATAAACAGGCAGGTGACCTTTGCCAAGAGGAGAAATGGGTTGCTCAAGAAAGCCTATGAGCTTTCTGTCTTGTGTGATGCTGAGGTTGCTCTCATCATCTTCTCCAACCGTGGCAAGCTCTATGAGTTCTGCAGCACCAATAAGTAACTCATCCATCCATCTATCTCATCTTCTCTTCTTGCTTTCTTTGTATGTGTGTTTTGTGTTTACCAATTAATTATTAAAGAACCTTGAGTTTTAATAATCAGATCTGGGGTTTGCTGTTGCTTTTTGTTGTGTTTTGATCCTTGCACTTCCAGATCTGAAGAGTAGTGTTGTTAGCATCAGCTTATAATTAGGTTTGTTGGGGTATATGAACATCATCCAGATTAAATGATCCATTTCTCAGTAAAAGAAAAAAAACACATTCTTGGCCCTAATTCTGAGTGATGCAGTATAACGATTCCAAAACACGAATCGGCCTTGCTGATGATCGGTTTCTCATCAAATGAATTGATCATTAATTCTGGAAAATAATTTTTCTTGCAAAATGATTGGTTTGAATGGGTTATGTGTTAATTAACTTTACTTATATGCAATTGCTCGTTGAATGCTTTACATATGTGTATCAAACAAAAGGGTAAAATCCCTGGAACTGCTAAAAAAAAAACTCTTTTTAGGGCTCTAACATGATCTGCTGAATTTGTTCTTTATTTTTATACGCATTTTATGGACGCTAACATGTGTGTCACAGGTTGCTAATATGCTTGTTGTACTTATCAGTGCTTGTTGTTTATATGTGTAGCATGATGAAAACACTTGAGAGGTACCAAAAGTGCAGTTATGGGGCAGTGGAAGTGAATCGACCTAACAAGGAGCTCGAGGTACAATCGATTGCAACGTTCTATATATATAAATGTGAACCATATCAGTTCATACAGTTCTTGGTTATATTTTTCTTCATGCTTTTGGTTGGCACTAATTTGTCGCAAGTATTTATAGTTTGATTCTGATACGAGGAGTCGTCAAATGTTGTGCAGACCAGCTACAGGGAATACATGAAACTGAAAGGCAAGTTTGAGGCACTTCAGCTTACCCAGAGGTATGTATATATATCTTTCTATACTTGAAACAACTCACCGTTGTTCACTTATCAATTGATTTTGAGAAATTTAGGGTTTTCTTAAAATATTTCGTGAGTAACAATGGTGTTTCGACCGAGCTTCTGCTTTGCATCCATATTTATATTCAGATCACGGAAGTGCACTGCTCATTTCTTTGTGTATGTGATGCGGTGTGATTACCTGCTCAAAAGAAAGTTTATTTTAGCAATCGTTATATCATCATGCCTATGTCGTTGTGCAGAAACCTTCTTGGAGAGGATTTGGGACCCTTGAGCACCAAGGAGCTGGAGCAGCTTGAGCATCAACTTGAATCAACCTTGAAGCTCATTCGTTCTACAAGAGTACGTTTATTTAACCAAAACCATATAAGATATATACTATAAGATACATGATCTACGAATATCCTGATACATATCTGAAAAGTCTAACTTTTACATGCATCTACTGCCTTGGTAATTTAGTTGTGGTTATGGAAAGATTAGTGAGAGTAACTATGAAGTACAACTGCTGTACTCCTGCGTCTGGTATGTAATAGACTTTCATTGCCTTTTATAGATGAAGAAACTCTGTAGTAACTAGCACATAATAGAGTAGTAGTAACCTCTTACAAAACCTTTTTTTGGGTGTGTCTTTTGATGGGAAATTGATGCCTGTCTATATTAGTGTGCATGATGTTTTGAGATATATCTTGTATAAAAAGATGTATGCATTTTAGCCAGATGAAACCTAGTAAAGTCTGTTGGTCATTGGTATGTATAGAAGAACACTTATGTGCAGCGTATGCTTGTCAATCAATCTAACCAAATATGATGGATGTAACTAGGGCCTCCAGATTGTATCAAGTTACGTTCTTGTTGCCCAACCACTAGGGATTTCGCTTATAATTTTTGTTTCTCTCTCAGTAGTGTCATATTTATGTTGCACAAGCTGGAGTTCCAGCTTGATTAAAATCCTTAAATTTTAATGATAATCCTGACCGTACCTTACTATTTCTATTCCTTGGAACATGCATGTCATGCGGTTAACATGGCATTACATAGAGGATTAAATAACTTACTGTGTTTTATGGAGTCTAAGTTTGAAATGAGTTTGTGTTTAGACATTTTTGGTACAGTAAAACCGCCCAAGTTCTTTTTCACATAAATTGTGTGTTGTCACTTTACATACAATCCTACATTGCAGACTCAGTGCATGCTGGACAGGCTTGTGGATCTCCAGAACAAGGTTAACTGCTCACTCGCATCATATTCCATATAACTACTGTGAAGATATATAAAGAAAGAAACCCTATCTTCAAAAGTAGATTTATTACTCTTGCTAGATTAATGTTTCCGTGGTCTTTGGCCTCAGGAGCATGCGTTGTTGGAGTCCAAAAGGATTCTTGAAATGAAGGTAAATCTTCTGCTGCATTTCAGCGAAAACATCTCATACGTGCACTTGGAACTGTTCAAGACATATCCGAGGAAATTAAGTTTCTATGTCTCATTATTCACAGTTGGAAGAAATGGGACCAAAGAACAACTTCAGACTCTCATGGGATCAGGTTGGGGAGCAAAGCATTCAGTACATGCCTCATCATCAAGCTCAGTCAAATGTGCTATACCAGCCCCTGCATTGCAATCCGACTTTGCAGATTGGGCAAGTATAATTAACCCTTACTCAGAAAACTGCATGCAAGTAACAATCACTTGATGATTGTTCTAATGTATGATCTTGTATACTTTCTAATCAACTTATTTCTGATGGGGTACAGGTATGATCAAGTCACTGCTGATCAGATGGATGTGACAACTAGCAATCACCAAGTGAACGGATTCATCCCTGGAATCCCTGGATGGATGCTGTGATTGCGCAAAACAGCAAACTCAGCTTCTGAAACTCATATCTCTCTCATCAAGTTGATGTGGTTTGCTTATGCATATTTTATATTTACATCGGACAAGATCCCAAAGACACGAGAACACTTAATTTGGAGCTTTTGCATAAGGCACTTCAGTCATGAACTTTAAAAACAAGGGTGTGCATGAAGGTTGTAACATGTCAATAAGTTCCATGTTTTAGGAAGTGTGATTATCTAAGCGTGCTTGGTTACTTTATTTTGAAGCATTGTGTTTGCTTTAAATTTTATATAACACTCCGTTTTATTTTTGTACACCGTTTTTTAATTTGATGAAGCCTGGCCTGTGCTATGTACATGCCAAACAAGGAGACCTTGAGTTTTTTTTCTGATAGAGAGCTTAACATAGCCGATACAAATTAAACCAAGATTGGACTTAAGGAAACCAGACACAGACATGGTATGATAAAATGACAGGACAACAATCTAGTCTATGCTATTGGAAGTAGGTTTGTAGCTCCGTTTTAGCGAGAAAAATTGGAACAACATTTGCCTCTCTTCGAACACAGTTCAGAGTCCATCAATCGTGTTTGATACCAAGTTGTTCCATAGAATTTTTCATAAGAATAAAATAGAAAAAATAAAATTTTATTAACAATGAAATGAATATTTGTACACACTTGACTTAAGGACATGGGTAAACAGTTAAATAAAAAAGTTTCTAAATTATA